>QVOA01011745.1:0-45899 GCA_014825685.1 Pseudomyrmex cubaensis | reverse complement strand
TTAGAATCGGCAATTAAAAACAAAAAGAAGATCGATATATCGATATGCGATATATATCGATTTGCGATTATATATCGATATGCGATATTATGATGTTTGCATAGATAAATCTTATTTCTGCTCAAAACGCTACTTAGTATAGTAGTACTACGTACTACTATTGCAACAAAAATATTTTGTATCGACGCGATCTGCGTTAAATTTTTAATATTCCACAAAAAAAATTTCTTAATTTTGTTAAAGATTTAATAACAAATAGCGTTTAATTTGGCAAATAATAAGCAAATGAGAACAACTTTGTGCGTGAAATATTCGTATATGCTGACTCATTCAGTATCCTATATCTCGAAAAACTTACCTTTATTGCGCGTGAACTTAGCAGGCACTATCGTGCCTCTTCATATGTGTTATAATTTTTTCTCAAAAATTTGTTTTTTTGCAAATAATATGTACATATATCTAATCCGTAAAGTTTCAGTCACATTTTTCCTGTACACATTATTCAGAACCCGATATAAGACTAATATATCCGCGCATTTGTTAATCCTACACCGACAGACTATTCATCGAGTGCTTTTTTTTCTATTTTGGTTTTTTTTTTTATATCGCCATTCGGGCGATTTAAGAGGAAAGATCGCGGCCGGTCCACGTTTCGTGCCGACTGGTTCCGTGAGAAGTTCCAGGTTCCTACTCCCTCTCTCCTTCTTCTTCCCTCTCCCAACCTTCGTCAATCATCTTTCTCTTCGGACTCGTTGCCTTCCTCTCATTCTTGCTCGTTTCCTCTGCTCTCCTCTTCCGACGTGCGGTTTTGTTCTCCGTCTTCGTGACGACCGAGCGTCGTAGACGCGAGTTAAAGCACAGGTAGTTTCCTCGGACGACGATCGTCATCGTCGTCGCAATGATGCTTAATGAAATGTGAACGGCGCCGCGTTTCACGGCGACCTTCGGCACCACTGTCGTGTTCATGCACGCTCTCTTTTTCTCTCTCTCTCTTTCTCTCTTTTTTTACGCGCACGTTTTGTCCCCCGCTGCGCGCGGATGCGCGCGCGATCGCGCACAATGGCCCCGGCGGCAGTAAGACCCGGGATTTTATGCTCGGTCGCGGGTAAAGCGCGGTAGCCACCCGGTAGCGGAATTGATAAGCAAGCAAGCTCGTTGGCGGCGGCGTGTCGCCGGAATCTCGGAGCGGAACAACAGATACAAGCGACGATCGAAATTATCTTCAAAGTAACACAACGTTTCGCGAGGTCCGGTTCTCGTGCGTACAAAACTAACGTGTGTGTTTCGAGATAACGAATAGAACAAAGTAACTAATAGAGTAATTATACGAATCTTTACCGCGCCAAAATATATATTTCGTGTCAATTATTCTTCGGGAAACACTCGACGCAAAGACGAAAGTCAAACTGAAAAGTTTCGAGATAATCTCATTTTTTTCTCTCCGCCGAGAAAAAGAACTTCTTACCGTTTGTTTCTTGTATCAACAATAGCGTCCTCGTTCCCGTTTTCCTATATCCACCGTTTTGATAAGGACGACTCGGAATATAATCTCTCTCAGGAATACCGAGATACATACTTAAAATGACTTCAAAAGCTGATATAGTTGAAGAACTTTCGAATATTAAAGCTTCTCTCGAGTGTAATCAACTGTTACAACTCGTCGTGTACTGATAATGAGCGTATCAGAGCGTCCTGAAATCTAGAGGTTTTTGTTTGAAAAACGACGGCACAAACTGCAACGAGCTGCTGTAAGCTGGTATAAATTGCACATCAATGTCACGCATCGCAAACAGCCACGCACACCGCCGATTAAACATATCTTTGCGTTATATAGTAAGCGCGGTTGAGCGCGTAGAGGCAACTAAAAATAACGTATTTACGACAACCATTGATATCGCTGCTGGCCTCCTCGACTCCTCTCTCTCTTTTTCTCTCTCTCTTCTCAGCGAGCTTTATTCCGAGTTGTACTTATATTTTAGGCTGCACAAAATTCCGATTAACTTGTGTTATTGTAAATTTATCATACACGAACTTTGGGATTAAAAAAAATCTGATTGTGTGCGAATACATGATAGTCCGCGTTCGAATAAGCGATATATCGAAATATTCGAAATTATCGCAAACGTGATTCGCGGTGGACAGCGTACACGATTACGTATATTACAAGCGGAAAATTACTTTGTATAACAAGTATTATATATTCTGAAGTATTATATGAGATGAAAAAAGTTTGCGCGGTGAACTCTCTCGAGTCCTACAATAGAAAAAAACTTTTAAACTGTCAATTTTCTCTTTTTACGGGGCTTATAATTTATCCAAATTATAAGCTGATAGATAGATTAGACTGTTCGAATAAACATTTCAGTGTTGCATAAATGAATTGTATTTTGTAAAATTTGTACATACAATCACATATAATCAGTTCGGAATTTCCGTCTGTAAAACAATTTACATTTTACATTTGTTTTATGTGTCGGAACATCGGTAATAAATAAATCATGATTGCAAACTCGTCACCTACTTGTTCAGTTCGTTTACTACGAAATGTCATAAGTGTTCTCTCATAATCGATCAGATACTTGAAAAACGTTTTAGTCATTGTTTAGCCAGTTGCGTAACTCAAAGTAACTTTCTTCTTTTTCCTTAACCGGGTTTTTTTTTTTTTTTTTTTGAAAAACAGTTCTTATCAGATGTGACTTTGCTCTACTGTGAGTGCGACATTATTACCGGAGAGGCTTCGCGGAAAGGTCTTTAACCGATTTCGTTTATTTATCAACCTCTAACAGGGGATCTTTCTGATTATTCTTATCATTTACGGCGAAATGTGTCTCGGTGAAAAACAAAATTTTCTGACACACAAGTTTGCAAAGAGCGAAAACGCGACTTTCTCTCTCTCGGAAACTTCGCTTGCTGCGTTCTACTTGTATTTCGTTCAACATTTCGCTAAATGCAATTAGTGAACACGTTAAGCGCTAGAAATAAACTCTCTCTCTAACCATAGAAATATTCTAGTTTGCAAGAGAATATTCTCGCTTTGCAAAATTGTAATATTTACCAAACGCGACACAAACGTCACTATTAAATTTATATGTACTTCACATGTAACCACGAATTGTTAAAAATATTAATGAGTCTCGTAACAATAATAATCGAGATGTATGATGCGCGAGATTAATATCGAGATGTTCAAAATTAATATCTCTTTTTTTTTTTTTTTTACTTTGTTTTATTTTGAGGCAGAAGAAAATATTTTTCATTAAAATTCGTACCGGCGTGTGCGTTTATGTGTGGAGTGTGCGCAACAAAGGGTTAAAAATATTCCGCGGAATTACGCACAATTGCCACACTCGTCCCAAGAATTTAATGCATCGAAACGAGAAGCGCGCAGTTTTATCAGAGAATGATAAATTGAAGCAGATAAGTTCGCTCGCGCAGAGTTCTTCATTATGTATACACATATACTATATAGGCGCTGCGTGTAGCCCGAAGAGAGTTACAATATTCTGAGAGAAAGAGAGAGAGAGAGAGAGAGAGAGAGATGAGATCGGGAGAGAATAGGTTACGCCAGACTCCATAAGTCGGCGCAACTTGATGAAGTATAATTGGCGGCAGTATGATTGGTTTTCTAACCTTTCACTAATGTGAATGATTAGAGAATAGATAAATGAGAAACGCGCCACAGACGTTCGCGCGCGAGTTTCTGTTTGGCGCAAGCGAGATTACGACTTCGTCTCGCGCGCGAATACGCAGAGCGAGTTTCAGTCCGTGTTTAACATCGAGTATCGATAAGACGTTAACTTTCGCCTAGCTCGACAATAAACGCGAACGTCGACGACGAGAAGCATTGCCGATTGATGAACATGTCAGTGAAATTAAAAGATACATTTTAATGACCGCTTTGTCAAAGTGCCAAGTGTTTTTTCTTTCTTGTAACACAAGCAACAAATGGCGTGATGCATGAAAATTTCGATTTAATTTGCAAGTAAGACGTCGTGTTTTTAATTATTTTATAAAGATATCAGTTAAACTAATCTCTGTTAAGGTATACGTTACTTTGTGAAAATATAAAATAAATATGATAAAGAGTCACGTATGTAGATAACAACTCAATTAAAAAATGAAAAAAAAAGTTATTAATTATGTAATGCATAAAGAGACATTGAAAACATGGCGTAATTTAATTATCTCGCACGTAGTATTAATTAAAATGAAAAATGTGAAGTGTGTGAACTGAGGAATGTAAAACATTGTATCTATAAAAACCGACTTACAAAAACATAAATTATTACAGAAAAAATCCAGCTGGGAGGGGTTTCTCTACAAACACTTCACTCTAACACTAGAAAATCATACCTATATTAAGTTAGCCTCCTCTTCATAAAAAAACACATCCGAAAATTATACGTACATTACATTATCCAATCTATCTTTCTTTCTCTCTTTCTCTGCAAAGATACTAAATTAAATGAGATGCTCAGCTATAGTAATAAAGTGCTCACATCTATTTTATAAATGCATCTGGACGATAATGATATCGTCTCGCAACGCGTAATGCAAAAGAACCGTTTTATAGTTGTTACATAATTACCGTTTATAATTCCGCCGATTCGAATGTAATTATCGAGAGACGATAACGCGAACGTATCCGATAATAATAAGCCGCGCGCGCGGATAGAAATAGCAGAAAACCGGTCGAATGTGCGACAACACACGCGAAGATTGTTTTAAGGAACGCGAGAAACGATTTTCTTTTTTTTTTCTTTTTCTTTTCGACGGTATGCTCGAGCTAAAAGTTACGCTAATTGTTTGTTTGAACGCGAATTTTCGCGCACGCCCGCATGCAAGCCGCGTTTCCCATTATCGATACGAATGTTAAAACAATTTACCGAGCGTCTCCCCCGTCGACAGAGTCACAGCGCGTGCAACAATAGTGTGTATATTCCGCGAAATTTCCCACTAAACCGAACGCGAAACACCTACAGAGTTTTCAATTTAAAGTAGTCCCGCGCGCCGGCGGGCATTAGGTTTGAAATTAATCAAACGGAAAACCCGATTAACCCTCTCTCCTCACCCCTTTGGCCGCAATCCGACCTCGATTCATCGCGAACCGCGAGTATTATGTGGGCCAGGAAGCGTGGCCGAAATTTCCGTTGAATCGTTTCGCGGATCTCGAGCGGATAATGCGGCGTTGTTTTGTACGCGCGAAAATGGTATATCACTCTCCTAATAGAAATGTATTCGGAAAAAACTGATCACCAAAAACTGGCCAGCTTTTCCTTTTCAAATCCTAGACAGCAATTTTAATTAAATCGAACAATAAATACAAGTTTTTGCCCAGAAAAAAATTCTAGCTACAATTTTCCAGTCAAAAACTTTTTTTTCAGATGATTTTTGATTGAAGAACAAATATAGAGAATATATCAACTTATATATATGTAAATATATTTATATGTATATGTAGCTAGTTATATTTTTGTTTTTTCACAGAAAAAATTAAACCCGAAACTGGCTGGTTTTACCGTTAAGATAAAACTGGCCAAACAAGCGTCGCCCAAATTTATCTTTTTTTTTCAGTCAGTAAAACTGGCCAGTTACTAGCTAACAACCAGAATAACTAGTCAATTATTGGTTTAATTTCTACTAGAATCTTTGATGTTTTAATGTCGAGGAAATTTTTGTCACTTTTGACGAGCAGAAGGCCAATCCGCGCCGAAATGTTCGCAATCAGTTTGCAAATGTTGAGTTTCGCGATCGTACTTTATACACGGCGTGTTTTATCCGCGCGAGCGCGCTTTGTTCCGCACACACATACACACACACACACACATACACACAACATATTTTATCGCGACGGTAGATCAGCGCGTAAACGAAACGAAGAACCGTTCGTGCCGCGCGGCGTCATCCGGCGGATCGGCGAGCGTACGTGTGAAATGGTTGAAACCTGATTTATGACACGATTCGTAACGATCGCCGCGGCTCCGTGTGTCATTGTGTAATTACAGCGCCGGAGATTACGATGCGCTTTTAATTCCGCTGACAAACTTTCATCCCGCGTCCGTTTATTCGACCGCTCCGACGAGAAATAAACTAATTAAATTGAATTTTAAAAAATTGGAACATAAATATAAAAACAAATTGTAAAAAAATGAAGTTTTTAATTAAACAGCTGAGAGTCAAAAAAAAAAAAAAATTGAACGTTGAAAGTTGAACTAGTATTACGACGTATTTGTGTTTAATCTTTCTTAGATAAATTACATCGAAGCTAACGGTTTCCGAAGAGCCGAAGTATCTTAATTTTCGGCGGCGTGTTTGAGATCTGACTTAATGAAAGTTTTATCGATTTTCGGGTTTTGTGTCCGCGATTCGAATGTAACGTAAAACTAGCGAAATCCGCGCGATGCTGCTACCATTATAATCCGCGAAATACGATCCCTTGGAAATATGCGAGCCAGCCACTTCCTCCGTAAAGCTCCTTAGGCGAAGGATTTAGGAAAGCACGTTCTTTCGGGACGAATCCTATCCCCGGGATGCAGGCACTTACTCTGATTGGATAAAAGCTAGAGGACGAGCGACGGGGATTAAACATACTTCTCTTACACGTGTTACATAATCCGGCGCATACCCGTCGTATAACCCGTATAATAGCGAGAATTTTCTGTAATAACGCGAAACGGCGAGCGAGCGCGCGCGCACGAGAGTTTGTTATTTCTGCTGAATGTAGAAGTAAATTAACCCGGGATTCAAAACGTGTGCGGGGCACGCGTAGACGGGCCAGTGACCACAAATGGATACTAAAATTTAATGTACCAACTACCTAGCTCGCGCGTTGTGGAGTATTAAAAGTGATAAATCTAATCGAGTGAGATTGCGAAAGCTAATGGATATAAATACAGCGAACAATAAGTCGGTCGATTACCGCAAAACTAAATAAATTGACAAATTGAAGAAACGATGCTGCATATTATATCAACGATGGGTGTATAAATGTATACGCAATATTTGTGTTTTTGTAAGATATAAAATAAGTCGAGATATTAAAGACAATTATGTTTATCCATAAATCTCTATATTTGAAATTTCGTTTACTTTTATTCTTCTTATAAAACTTTTCGCGCGCAAATGCGCATAAGATAGAAACACCGGATCTTAAATACACGTAATCCGATAATAAATGACTCAAGCGTGCGCAAACAAAAGGAAACACCCAGAAAAGATACAAAGGGCACATATATAGCTCGCTTTCTTCGCACAATTCTTTTTTTTCTCTCTTTCTTTGTGTTTTCCTCTATCTTTTCTGCTTTGTTTTATTTCTCCGCGAGATAAGAAACGTGTCCACATACGGGACAACTCACCTGATAATCACCGATTACGTTGCCATTGTCATCATTTTTCTTCGTACAAAGTTGTTTCTCGTAAATCGAGTCAAACAATTAAAACATTTATAGCAAATTAATTGTCGACAGAAAAGAAACAACAAATATTATTCAAATGAGAGTGAGAATACATACATTTATTTAAGCTGCATTCCATAAATAAATAATATCCACTAATAGTTTTTTGCATCATGTAGAAAATTTGTAAAAAAAATACTGTCAGATAGATATTTCAAGATATTTTCTTAATAAAAAAAAAATATTGATGTGTGATAGAATCAATTATGAAGTTATAAAATTCGCCTTCAGCCCGCGGCGTTCTAACATTTATCAGAATTGTTTGCGAAACCGGTTAACGTTCTCGCGTGCAACGGTGCAGCGAGCGCGGTGCACGGCGATCGCGCGTAAGGAGAACAGCATAGAATAATAATAATTTCGCATCCGTACACGCGTTATAATACCGACAACGCGCGTACGGCACGATTCTACAAACTTTCATTCGCGCGCGCCTTACGTTGAAATATCAGCCGAGATGCTGGGGGGCGCGATAAGTTTCTTCTCAATATAAAATATTACTCGTATATCGTTCGATAGGACCGGCGCTGCGAAGTGACACGCCGCAAATCACATTGTATTACTGCGTTACACCTGCGGATCCCCGATCGAACAACCTGTTTCGCGCCCTGCGCCCGACTTCCCGCATTCCCTCGTCGGTGCATTCTGCGATTTCGACATATTGATCGTGCTTGTATTCCCTTCCGAAAGCTACCGTATCGAGAGTAAGAATAGAACTCGGTGCAGATTGTGAAACGAATTGAACTAGGATTGTGTTCAGTGGAAACGCGTGAGTAACGGTCCAAAAGAATTTGCAGATTTCTGCGGAAATTTATTTCCATGTACTTTCAAACACAAATACTACAAAATTCAACAAAATTTTAATAAATTTTATTTTGTAAATCTGACACAAGAGCCAAATCATTTTTTCCGTTATACGTGACGTTTTCGAAAATTAACTTAAATTTAACATTGCGAGATGCAACATATCGCAAGGAATCGATTTCTGATCGTACGTTCGAAGCGTTTAATTAAATTTATACGTAGCTCGTAATTAAAAGTAGACTTGCGCATAAATACGTACTAACCGTCTCGCTTGAAAATTACATGTAAGTAGTGGTTTGCAGCCCATCATTAATTTCTTTTCTGTTTTTCCTTCTATAAGGCGCGCACAGTTCACGCGAATGTAACGGAACTCAAATACATATTTTCAAAATCTATCGATATTTATTGAATTCGAAGCACTTATCTCGATATAATAGCTGAATTAGCCATCTTTTCTGGCTACTGTGATGAGTTCCGATATTACAATGATTGCGCCGAACGCTTTACAAACAGATCGAATGAAATACGATGAAACTTGTGTAATGAATTGGCTCGAAACTCGATCCTGTATCTACAAAGTCGGCGGTACATAAATCACTCTGTAAGACACGAGCGGCAATCCATAGTAACGCCGAGTGAGTTTACTATTACGATTGGTTCCTGCATTTATCGTCAACAGGTCGGACCGGCTTCCACAATCGAATCGGAGAACGCGACAACGTTGTTTTTTTTTTTTCGACGCGAAGTCGACGAGATCGAAGAGTTTTACGTAAGGAGAGGGCGGACGTATGCACGCGTCAATGTTGCAAAGTAAGACGGTATCGAGTGTTGTGTTTCGCGGCGAGAAGTGACTGCGATATTCAACAGAGACTTGCAACATAATATTAACGCTTGATCACTTAGGGGGGAGCTACATATAAATCTGCCGGTAATTATATCCCGTATATCTGCCTTCACAGTTTTATTTTTTTTTCAGCGTGCGTTTTCTACTTTTTTCGTTTTACGGCTTAACAAATCAATAGAATTTAGTGTGTCGTCTCAGTAATAAAATCATTTATTTTATTTAAAATTTATCTTTTTTACGTATTAGGACGTATTTGTCGCTTCATCGAAACTCGTAATATTTTATAAATATTACTTTTTTTGTAGATTTTAATAAAAGTTTACAAATTACTCTCGACTTCGAGGAAGTATAGAAGACAATAGACGCGCGCCAGAAAACGTACGTCATCGAGAGATAAGATGGACGCCGACTCGAATGTCGTCGCACGAAATCCATCTATATGTATAAAGACGTAGCGCGAAAAAAAGTGATGAGAGAATATTTTCCTACTAGCCGCTAGTAGTTACAAGAGCGGACTATTTTTACGATTAGCGCGAAAGTCACGTGTCAGGCCCGAAAAAATGCTGCGCTCATACGCCGCGCGCTTCTCCTCTGACGCATTCGGAGCGATTGCTCATGCAGGTGACATATTTATAGGCGAGATCGTTTCCTTTGTAATTCATCGGACAAAAAGTAAATCGATCGAACCAATCGCGTGTACACGCGAACGTGACGCGATTAATGATCGACAAAAACTTATGCATGAATACTTTAATAGGTCACTTTTTCAGAAAACGGAATGTTTGAAAAGATCTTTGTATGAACGTTGTAAATAACATAAATATACATCAGATATAATTAATATATATGATTTATAAATTACATTATCGTAGTATAAATTATATCTATTATATGTTGATTGTCTATTATAATATGAATTACATCAGTTTTTCCCGCAAACGATCATAAATCTTTAGACTTTTTTTTCTTCAGACAAAATTTAAACGCATCACTCTGTTTCTACTTTTTGACATTAAATATATATTTTGATAGAGAATAAAATTTTAAATTATCTGTTTGTTGTAACAAAATTCCCTATTACACTATTCACAAAAAACTTTTGGAAAGTTTCGATATAAATCATTATCTACATTTACAGTTTCGAACATTAATTCGTACAAATTTAATCATTATTATCGATCAAACACGAGCTTTGTAGTTGCTTTTCGGTTTATTCTATCGAGTTTCAAATTGAATTTCTTTCAGACAGCGAGAAAAAGAGAGAGAACGACGTGATAAACATTTCTATTTCACCGGGACGCGTTTCTGGCACACGTAATCGTTCAAGCGACCAAGGAAGAAAATAGCAAGAAAAATTGGTCGCGGTTATTCAAGTTTTCCCGATCGTCGGAATGTGGCATAATTATTTTTCAATGCCACCTTCTCCGCTAACGGGCTATCACGGGCGGCTTACGCTTATTATACAACAATAAGAGCAACAATAAGGTTACCCACATTATGCCACTTTCTCTCGGCCGACGCCGTTTAAAACCCGGCCTTTCCAAGTCATTTCGAGTATCTCTCGCCGCTCGCGAGAAACACGTATTCGTGAAATAGAAAAAAAAAACCAGCAATCAATTTTGTATACCGATGATCGTATTTCTGAAAATTTTGAGATCTAACAAAATTATTTTACCAATGGAACAAACTGATCTAATTATTCAACTTTTTCGCGGAGTTAGATGCGGTCTACACAAACAGACGATTATTTTACCAATGAATAAAATTGAACTGTATATTTAACTTAAATATATTGTTTAAAAATATTTACACAGTGAATACACTTTGTTTGATAAAATTGATTTAATTTTGTTTGTCATTATTTTTTATTGTTTGTAATTATCATTATCGTTTGTTACATTGGATTTTTTTTTGTAACTTGCAATAAAATTGTTGTTTTCTTTTTCATTAATAATTGGAATCTTCCTTCTCTGAATCAGACATCACCTCTCGTCTGGTTAATAAAAAAAACGAGCGATCAGTAATCTCTTGAAATAGCATCTAAAAAAATGAACGATTTATGGACGTTGAAAATGTGCTTGCTATTTTTTACGGAACAATTTATTTATCACATATGCTCGTCATAATTTTGATTTTTTAGAAGAAGTAACTTCGAATATAAAACTCTACTCTGAATTTCCTGGCAAATGTTTGTTGAGCTGAAAGGTATCGCGAGATTCAAGCTTTACGACTTTAGGCAAACGTTAAGTCGCTAAATAATGCGTCGAAAAATAAACTAGTTAACGGAGACGATTGATGAGCGCGGTTTTATGGTCGACGTTTTGATAGTTTGCCGTACGAATCGCCAACGATTTGATCCGCGTCTCGTGTGTAAACAGTAATGAAATTAAATGTTACGTGCACGCTTTGTCTCGCGTTAAGTAGATTGTCGCGAGAGATTTCAATGAACGCGTGCAAAAACATAATTGAAAAATAACCGTTTTGTTCGAGAGAGAGAATGCGCGCGCGTAATAGAAATGGCCAAAAACCGAGATTGCCACGGTCAAGTATGACTTGAGCGTCCGCCAAACACTTTTGCACGCTACTGAATAGGTCTTGCCAACTTCACACACGCGGTGGGAAAATCCGACGAGTTAATAAGGAGGAAGAAAGAAATGTATCGTCGTTCGCACACATAATTTCAAATTAGCAAGAAAGACGTATTATGGAACAGTAATTGAATTTCAAACACACATGGCATCTGCTCATTACCTCACCTTGAAAAAATGTGTTCCTGATTATCTAAAAATTTTCTTTCAAATCTTTTCAAGCGAGATCAGATTATCATTGTGACATTTAACAGAAGTAAATATCTCTAACTGTTTAAAAATGATGTTTCCTTATGTTATCTTTGCTTGCGCGACGTAATCATAAGAAAAAAGCTTATTAAAAACTGCTCGAGTTTGAAAATTAATCAGCTGTTTGCCCGCGAGAAGGTTCAGAATTCTCGAAAAGATCATTGAACCAAAGTTTGTGTTGACAAGATCTCTGCCTTTTCCAGATATACAAGAGACCTTTCTTCAGATTTCAAGAATGTAACTTTTTCAGATAAATTTAAGTCGACACGGTAGAAAATTGATATCGAATGTTATGACGTTAAAGCCACAGTTTAAAAAACCCATTAGTAGATATTTCGATAACAGATCACATTCCAATCCCATTTGATCACGGATGGAATGACCTTTGTGCCAATTGTAACTGAGACAAGTGCGCAACGTTTTTCGCGCTTTTTAGAGACCAGAAAGAAATGTTGTCAACACCACTTTATTAAATAACTTTTTCAGAGATTTTAATATTTTCGCAAGCTAATGGCTGAGTAACTTTTCCCTTTTCGATAGCGTTTTAAATCCAGTTTTTAAACTCGAGATTTTAAATATTACAATATAAGGTTTTCACGAAACGCGTGTAAAACACTCTTGTACGGTCATCAAGCGCAGACTAGTCCAAACCCGATAACTGTGATCTACTCAGGATATACATCATTAATTAATCTTTTCCGCGCTTAAATAATTGCGACGAAGAATGATGACCATAAATAATAAGATTTTATCACGGAAAGATTTCAAAGAAGAGTATACACAAAATAATGTAAATAGTAAACATCATAGTGGGCACCGGATACCCCGTATAGGAATCTTTTTTTGTCAAGGTGCATCTCGCTTTTGTGCGAAAATATATCCCGCCATTCTCCGAATAGCTAACTATATAAATCCGACTGGATAGCCGGGACTGCATACAGTGAGATTAATGTGATTACCTGTTCAGGTAACAGTGACACGGTGTGAACTGCCCTTGAGTGTTGCCTGCCTTCCCGACACAGCACCGGCAACGTCGCAATTCCGTGTCGTAGTACCGACAGCAAACTTTACAAGCGGCGAGAACAATTTGCGACTTTTCCGCGCGCGCAAAAAGAAATTTGCGTAACGCTCGCTGCGCAATTTTTGCATACCACGGTTCGCTATTGTGCGTCCGATGATACCTGCGTCGCGATCGCGATTTCTGATAACAGAAATTGTTTTTGCCGATAATAATCGTAAAAATACTCGATCGACTTATCGAGGTTGGCCAGTGTTGCCACGAGCGGATACAGTTGTATCAATCTGATACATTGTTATCTGGTATTGTCATTGGTACACTGTTGGTGTCAAAATTACTGTCCGCACCAAACATATTTTTTTCTCTCTATTAAAAAGAAACATCTAATAAAGTTTTTAGATTTGTAGTATTGTTTAAGCTGGCGATTAAATATTTGTTTTACTCTTAAAAAAATTGAAATGTTTATAATGTTACTAGAAAAAATAAAATTACATTTAGAACATATCTTTCCGCGATGGTCTCCGCAAGTTTCTATAAATAAAATTTGATGAATGTCTCACGTTCTACAAGATCTTCACCGCGATAGATTAAAACCAGATTAGATAAGAAAAAATGTAGAGACAAATATTTTGCGTAATATCTTTTGTAGAGCTTGGCTGACGAAACGTCCATCCATGAGTGTAAAGAAAATCACGAAAGTCGGAGTGAATAATCGCCAACGACTAATCTCGTGTCCCTAAAAAAAAAAAGTAAATTTGTTGCAAATTTGCTTATCTGGCTCGGAAGTTTCATCTCCGTGACTGGCATCTCCAATTGCAAACCACTGTTGCCACCACTCGCAACAAAATTCTAGTTCTACAGGAACTAGATTATGGTATCTCATCGTTTATATAGAGTGGCCACAAATAAAGAACGCGGTAAGTATCTTTGTCGACTTTTCGGTAACGAAAGTTGAACATCGTGCTCTCATACTTCTTTTAGTATTTAATCACGATTGATAAATATTTAAAACATATAAATATTAAATATAGTATATCTCGGTGTAGCAATCTTTAGTATTATAAAAATGAGAAACATGTTGAAAAAATAATCAGAAAAATGTAAATAGATATGTAACATATATGATTAAAAATTGATACCAGCACTCATATGACAATGTATTTGTATATTGTCATATCTTCAAACAGTGGCTGGATACGATAATCTAAGATTGATAATCGAAAAAAAATTGACGCGCAGTGACAACGAATGATACGCTACACGATGAAGAACAAACTCTGAAAATTGCAATTGAGATTCCAAGCGACTGCGTATTTGTGAAAAGATGTGCACGCTACGGCAAAATTATAGTTGCGACACTGTGATTAGAACGTAGTCGACAATGTTGATGCAAATGTGACTATTTTTAGAGAACGGCGGGTACGAGAAGTGTCATTTACGATTCGCGATAAAATGCATTTGTTTCATACAAATTGTAGTTTCTCAAATAAGTTTTATGGAAAATGTATTTACATACGAAAAAAATGAAATTGACGTTAGAAATGCGTATCTAAACAAATATACAATTATATGTGAAATATATAATTGTAAAATACATAATTACAATTATATATAAAATGTATATGTAAATTATACATTTTGTATCTAAATTTTTATGCTGTTTCGGGAAAAGTGTAAATATTTTTGATTTTGTAAATGCATAATGGGACAAAAAAAAACGACGTAAATGCGATTTAAGAGAGGAAGGAATAATCGATTTGCGCAAAAACGATTGTAATCGCCTCAACCGGGTCGTTATTCTTCTGCGTCTGGAAAAACGGTTTCTCTTATTGCCATTGTCGTTCTACAACTATTCGACTACTTTGACCCTCGACCTTCTGCCTCTTCACCGTGCGAGCTCACACATATATACTTATATACGTATGTATATATACTATGTGTATGTACTCGTACGCATACGTACAGATACGAGTAACATCATGCTTTTATACAAGCTGTTCCAAGTTCACCACGACAGTTCGTTTTATCTGTACGCGCGCGTATGTATCTAGGGTTAATTTACTTTCAACCTTAACTAAATTTTTTAAGTCGACAGCCTGTTACAAAGACAAAGGTGGCTGAAGTCGGAGATATTAAAAAGTTACAGAAGATCTCGCCTGACACATCTTTGAAACACCAAAGTGAATGTATTCCGAACGTATAACAAACCAAGTAAAGCTACTTTTTTTTATTTCCCCGTAGATGATTGATATTTTCTTTCTTCCAACTTTTGCTTTTGTGCAATCTGATGCAATGGTAAAAAAGAGAAAGATATATATATATATATATAGCATGAATATATAGAGAGACTTTGAAACAAATATTTATACAAAAGGATGACAGTCAGCTTTTGGTACAACGTTATGTCAAACCGGTATGCGAATGCCGAAGGTTGACAATAAGCAAGAAAAATTACATATGTCAACGTTTTCAAACAAGGCCGCTCGAATTGTATGTTAATTGTAATATAATTCAATTGCTTTCTCAAGGTAAAAATACAAAAAAATTTTAATACATGATAAATGTGTGAATCTTTAAGATGTTTTGCGACATAAATCTTTTTATATTCAAATAACTGCACGAATGTCATATGTATCAAGCATGCAATTTCTTCTGCACTAGTTCAGAGTTTATCTTTTGTTACACATATTAGAAGGAAAAAGATAGACTCTGAACTAGTGCAGCCAGTTCAGGGAAAAAAACAGACCTAAAGAAAACAATGCATTGCGGCAAGATTTTTATCTAGAAACGTCAAGAAATTAAAATATTTTTGTCAAATATTTTGTCTCTGCAATTGCAATTTGTCTTTTTATCAATCGCAATTTTTCTGTAATATGACAAAATAAAAAAAATAAAAAAATGTAATGCAAGACAAATCTTTTCGGGATCTCAATTCGAATGACACACTTTTTTCTTTGTCTTCTTTTTGTCTTTTGTTCGTAGGTGAGATGACGGCGACCAGGCGAGAAGACAACACGAAGAAAAACAAGTAGTCGGCGTGATTAAACGCAAGACGCACTTCGAAGGCGCGATCCTGTCAAATTTTATCGTTTCTCCGTCTCTTTTTCTCCCGCGATAGCAACCGGACCGTTTGTCCGTCGCGCATCGCGATACGATGGTGATGTAACTCCACCTTCTTTGTTCTTCGCCTTTCGCCGGTCGTGCGTGTTCGCAGATTGTTCGGCTATCTGGGCAGCTGAGAAACGAAACAGGGCTCCGGAATCTTTCCTCGAATCGTGCGAATCGACGCCTTTCGGTATCGCAATTTCACGGCGCGCCGTAATTCTATCCCGGAGAAGCAACGCTGATAAAAGTCTTAAGCTGAGGTCAGACTACCTGGATACGAGTATCCTGCCAATTAACACTTCTCTGTCTAATTGCCGGTTACGCTCGTGATCACGTCGCGATCATTAAAGACGCAAAATCGTTGGAAGATAACTTTCTATAAAAATTTTCCTCTGATCATGTTTCACGAAATAGGCAAAATCTGTTTTTTGTTTTGTGAGAAGAAGTGCATCACATTATGCGTTTTCTAAAAGATAATATATATCAAGCTCATGCAAAATTTATGAAGCGACGGTCGTGATGACATTTAATGAGCTGCAAAATAATACATCAAATTATCTCGTATGCTATTCGATATATTAACCGCTTCGTACTGCCTCTTATCATTCCTTATCGTTCGCGCGAACCTAAGATAGTGTCGTAGTCAATAGAAATAACAGATAATCGCAAAATTAAACTCGCGGTCATTTCCAATCGAGATTTTCTCTGAAAACACTGCGTGCAAGGCTATTAATCTTTTTTTTTACACCAGTTCTCTCCTCTTCTCTCTAAATTTTTTACACTTATCTAAATCTGTCTCTCAATAACCTGATTTGCGAAAAAAGATTCGATAATTACATCAATATTTCACATATTTGTTTACAAATTGTTTTGCTCCCGATTTAAAAAAAACTCGACTCCATTCGTGGGCTCTTCATGTAAAAAAAATATAATCTACTGAAATTAGAAGCAGTTATTTCATTAACATTAGTGGCTTAACGTTGATTTAATGGTGACAATGCTCTTATAAAATTTACCATGTAAAAATATCGCGCGTCTATTTGACGATGTCGCACGTGTCACGGATTCGCGGATACGCGGATAACGCACTGATGTCCTCTCATTGTGGAGAATATTTGCCGATGTGCGCCGATATCCTAGTTTACGTCACATCTCATCCCAGCCCTGTACGTACGTAGTCTGCGAATACGATGGTCGTGCGCATTAACAAAAATCAATAACCAATAATTATGGTCGCCGTGGTGGCTTTTCCCACCATCGCCGTTGTCGGTCGTCGTCGTCGTCGTCGTCGTCGTTGTTAGCATCGCGTTCTTTGTTTCATTAAAATAATCGTACGTTTGTCGCCGAGATTGCGACGACTAACGGCGACTTCCACGACGAGTTTTCCGAGGGTGCATTTTTAAGAGATACAAAACGCGGTCACGACAACGTGCGGTAAGGAAAGAAAGCCAAGGCAAGGCTATTTTTCCCGCACGGACGAGCAAACGAACAGACGGACGGACGGATGAACGTGTATAGACGGACAGACGGATGGACAAGCGCACACAGCCGACCGAGTACGGCAGTGGCCGGCCGGCTCGACGATGGGGAAGGCTTGGCAACATCGCACCAGAGAGAATCTATATCCCGACTCGGACTGGCTCGGCTTGGCTCGACGCGGCGCGGCGCATTCGACTCGGCGACGCTTGTGTCCACGTGATTTCGCATCGCAAACTACTCGCCAAACTACTCGCTATTCGGCAGACATCGGACCGATTTCGCCTGTATTCGTATATCGCTCACGCATCGCCACCTTCAGTGCGATTTTTTTACTCAACCGATGTATTGAACTACGCAACGTAGGGAAAAAAAAAATGGTTCATAGAAAGGTGTACACCGATGCTTTGAAATTAAATCACATTATGGTTTTGCGTGCAAAAACGATTGAAACAAAGTGAATAATTTTTTGAAACTGAATAAATATAGACTCTTTATTAATCAACGATATTTTACTTATTCAATATTTGATAATAAAATTAAAAAATTATAACGCATAATAAAATCTAACAAAGATACTGAAAAATTACATTGACCTAATTTCCAAGCTTGAGTCGACAGAATTTTTATTGCACCTTTAAGTCCTATTTATACCCACCGTCCATGTCCGTTCCATGTATCCCGCGGTCGAGGCAACAAAAAAATTTATTACCGTGTTTTCAAATGTAACAATTTACACATTGCCGCGTTTGTGTCGTGACGTGTCCGTTCTCGCCTCGGTTACCCGACGCCTAGCTTCCGATTTTCTGATCTCTCGGAAGATCTGCAGAACGGAATTATATCTTTTCCGTTCCGCGGTGTAAAAATTGATTTTTGTAATACACTATAATTATATACTAAACCATGCATTAAAAAATTTTCAATTTTTGTTTATTATCAATTAATTCCTTATATTAAATCTTTTCTTTCTTACGACTTTGCTCAATTGAAACACTAAAGCTTTCTTTTTGTTCTTTCTTTTCCTAAATCTTTTTCTTCTTCATCTGGTAATATTGAACTACTATAACCAAATCTTTCGTATTGGCACTTTAATGTGCCTATCAATTTTCTCAGACATATACATTCGGTATCTCAAATACGTGTAAATTCGACGACCGCTCGAAGACGGTACGTATTGTAAATGGGCCTTTAATCGCCGAGACGTTTCACATTCCCATCGAAAATTCCCGAACGCGGTGAAGAAGAAGAGCGGCGACAGTTGAAACTTTCGTTGTGGCAGAATGCAACAAAGAGATTATCGCACGATGTTGCGAATCGAGTTTTTTGACACACCCTGTGTATACCTGTTTCCGTTTGGCCGCTGCAATGGGTTCTTTAGTAGTCGAATGGATATCCACATTGTTGCTGACGGTAGAGTCTGTTACACGGCGCCTACCGCAGGCCTGGCCAAGTTTCTATTTTGCTACATGTGCTTCGCACGCGCCGCGTGCAACGTGCATCGACAGTGACGCATTGCGTGCGTGCTGTACTACTTGCGGCCAGAGATAGCGAACGATAATACGACGCCGCCGATTCCGTGATTCGCCGCGCAAACTCGAGTATTAGAAATATTACTAAGGAATTAACTTAATTGATCAACATACAATATTATATTCACGATTTTCTTTTTCGTTTTATCTTACGACGCGAAGTAATTTTCGCGGCAATTATCGGTACAACTCTACAAATATAGCGAATAGCGATCAAACTATCAGATTGTTCGTCTCGCAAATAATAAAGAAAACACGAATTAATCTTAAAGATGCTTAAGGAGCAAAAGTTGCTTGTAGCATCAGGAAGTTTCAGTCGGTTTTTTCACTTTGCGTGAGAGAGCCGTGAGCCGCTATTGCACCGAGCATCTGGTACAAAACCGGTGGCCGAGAGGGAGATCGGACCGGCGCGCGGCGGCACGGCGCGCAGCAAAAGCGGCCTCGCAACCGCGTGCGCAAAAATGCGCAGCTCCCGCGCGCGAAGCCGCCGTCGCCGCGCTCTGCTCGCATTCATTTGCAACGCAGCCGGTCTCTTTCTCTTACTCGCGCCTTTCTGCTGCGCGCCGGTGACTCAGTATCGCCTGAATTCAAACTTCTGCCGTGTGTGCATTCTGTCGCGAGTCGGAGTCTCTATTCATGCGCGCGCGCGCGCGCGTCTTTGACCGACGACGACTCGTTTCACGCGCGAATGCAAGAACGCGAAGCTCCGATTACGCAGAAATGTATCTAATAAGCGGATAAAGTGCGCCATTATCACGCCAGATGCTCGGCCTACAATCTCTCCGATGTCTCACTTAAACGACGGAATTTTGTGACTCTCGGACATGTCAAAAAAAAAAAAAAAAAAAAAAATCCTGACATGCCGACCTATCGATTAAACATTTTTCGGCTGCGTTTCGCAATGTTTACTCTGGCATCTGAAATATTTTACTCATTGCGCAATAATTCCAGCGTGTTCGAAACGCATCGATCCTCGCGTGCGGACGCAGATATCCGAAACCTTATTGTCGCGCTGCGACGAATTAGAATGTCGCGTCATCGGTCTTTCCTCAAGCAAACTAGACGTATGCTGCTTTCAATTCTTTTGTCCTTGCAAATATTTGGTTTTTTTTCCGAAACGAAATAAAACAATCCGAATGTATCATTCGAAAAAATTTCTAAACATTTGCAAGAACAAAAATTAGTTTACCGATCGTCTTCTTCTTTTGTTTTTTTCCCGCCAATTATCTAAATCAGATGTTATTTCTTTATTATCAGCTGTTACGCGAATCTGCGTGTTGCATTCGATCATGCGAGATGTAACCGCATTGACATTGCGCAAGTTTCTCTTATCGCGTGCGTTTTCGATGCGCAATACTCATTCTCTCTGGTCGCAACACACTTTATACCCCATTTAAAAGCGTTTCTATTCGCGAAAATGTTCTCGCGAAAAGTTTATCGATAATTTAACGCACTGCCATGGAACCGAGAGTCTATTACAGCAATGGAGTGTTAAGTAGCGAAGAGAGAAAGATAGAGAGAGAGAGAAGAGAGCGCGTTGTGTGTACATTCTATACGGCGAGGAGTAACGAGACGCCATAAGTGCTTAAGTTATCGCTCGATGTGCTTCCATAACGTGCGAATTATTATTGCGCGAGATTTTAGTGGCAAAAAATGCAGACGCGATGCTAGACGCTGGCGGAAATATGAAAGACATTAACTGCGATGTTAATTACCGCGTGCGCGCACGTTTCGCCAGTTTCTTCGTGTATCGAGAATCATTTCATTTCGCAGCGCGTCAAAGAGAAAAAGAAAAAAAAACGAGAGCACCTCGTCAAACCAGTACGATTTCGTGTTATCTCGCGTCTGCATCTCTCACCTTTGCGAGGTGCTCGAATTTGTCACAGAGATTGATTTTATTGCAATTAAGAATGTACGTGAAAATCTGTTAATTTTTTAATCAAGTGTGTAATTAACCGCATTCTCCGGCGTCAAAAATTATATCGAGAATATTAAAACGAACAGACGATTCAAAATTAAATCTTATCAAGCAAAAAGAAAAATTTAAATAAGAATATTAATATTTTTCTTAATCAATATATTGATAAGTCTATTAATCGTTTATTCCTTCGCACGATAATCGCCGGGGGGGAAGGCAGAGGATGACGATGTCTCGCGTTTATCGCACGGACCGAACGTTATTTCCTTCTCTATTATCCATGACCCGCGAAAAATCCCGGACCTGCCGTTATTAGCGATTGTTGGGTCGGGGGAACCGCAAAGAATGGTTGTCGGTCGTTTCATAGCCGACGCTAACGGATACTTAAGCGTCTACGAAGGAGGGGCCCGTCATCGCGCAGGATACGAGGTAGGTGTATATCTATCTCAGGTATAGAGAGAGAGAGAGAGAGAGACAACACACGGAAAGAAGGGAAAGAGTCTGAAGGGAAGAAGGGGATTCGAAAACCGCGCTGTGAGGCGATCTCGGAAGGATGCAAAAGATGCACTTCTCCGCTGAGAAAGGAACAGTGTCGAGACGACAGCAAGTGGAGTCGCGGCACTCTCTTCTTAAAGGACGCCCTACTCTCTCCTTAAACCTAAATATAACGGCCAGTCAAGTGCAATTCCTCTCCTCGATCGTTCCCCGCGCCATATTGGGCACGCACGTGCGTATCGCGACAGGTCGACGATGTTGACCACCTCGTATATACCTGGATAATGTCGAAAGTGAAAGTATCGGAAGCGAGGAGGTATCGATACTTCGGGTGTTACCTGATGTTAGATATACGGAGCTCCGAATTCTCTTTTCTTTTTTCCTTTAATACCTACGTATGTTCTTTGAGAATATTTAAATCCTTTCACGCGCTGTAATTTAAAAAAAATCAATGCATTTTCTTTGTCGCGAATTATATTCAACATTACATGTTTTTTTTTATTTTTATTTTTATTTTTTTTTTTGAGATTCCGAGAAAATTTACTCGAGTGTTAACGTCTTTTCCAATTTTATTATTATTTTTATCTTTTGTTTAGAATTCCGAAGTGATTCTTTAATTCATCATTCTCTGTAATTTACTGCACTTTGCGCAAATTATCTATTGTTCATGAATAAATGCACATTGCGATAAATTTCCTCGCGCAAACGGCATAATTACGCAATATACCGATTTGAGAGAATTTTACAACAGATATGTCCCAGTTTCAGTCATTCAAATGCTCACTGACGTAATTTCTACTGATTTATAATAAATGTTACCCAGTTCTCGTTTTCTCGCGCGCGGATCGACCTCTACGGTCAAGCGCAACGATTGAGAGTCCGTAACGGCACATGCGCCGTGATTCTCGAAATTGAGAGACCACGGCATGACGTCATCGACATCTCTGACGTAGTTCCACCGCGGTATAAACCCGGTGATCCCGGGTCTCTCAGGACATTACCCCAAATAACTAAAAACATCTTAATAATCTGCAGCGTCGAACAATGGATGTCTCTTTATAAAGAAGAACGAAAGTCTCTTTTCCCCCTGCTTTGCTCCCCTACCGCGCGCCCATTCTTATTTTGATATACATACACCGCTTGACATTTCGCGGAATGAAAGAAATATCGATATCCCGATTCTGAAAGCTGCAGCTTAAATCGGATTTTCAAACGACGATGGGGAAACGCCGATTTCCGAAACGTGAAATGTTGAACGACTTGACGTAAAAAAGAACTGCAAGTGTCGAGTGTTATATATCTTTTTTTTTTTTGTATCAAAAGATTTTGTGTAAAAAACCAACGCTATATATAACTAATCATACATTACAAAGAATTATCTTTTTTTTTTACGAAGATTTTTTGCTTTGCAAGATATACATTATGTATACAAAAACACTTGCAAATGCAAATTATGAAAACTTTTCAAAAAAGTGAATAAATATGCAAAAGAAATATATTTTCTTAGTAGAAATCGTTAAAATATCTAAAGAAGGCAGCCTCCTACGATTATTATTATTTTTGACACTTACAGTGTTTCTATGTCAAGTCTTCGCAGCACGTTCGACGAAAGTGAACTATTGTGCGAGCGATTAAACCCAATTAAACTCAATTTCCATAAATTTATCTTCGATTGAAGAAACGTTTGATATAGAAAAGAAATTGACAAAGAGAGGCGTTTTTAAAATTTGCACTCGACATTCGAGAAATTACATTTCGAATACTATTCAAAACTGGAGAGCACACATCCTCGCGGAATGTGAGATTACTACGTAAATAGAATTTATTCGCTTCCTAAATAGATAAAAATTCAAAACGCTAGTGAATAAGAGTTGGCCAAATTGAAAACACTCAATAAGGTCGTTAAAATATTTCTCGCTTATAAAACGAACAAATAGCTATGCACTAAAAATATTATATAGAAAAGAAAACGTATGTTAAAAAAATATATTGTATATAATCTTTCTCAAAAATTTTTTAATAAATCATTAAACTCTGTGCATTCACATATTTCTTTTCAAACCGTGTTTTCAAACTTCTAAATGTTTAGATATCTACAAGTGTCACGTGAACGTATTGCCGAAAGCCTGGAAATCGTCCACAACACATTCCATTAGCTGTCTCGTTTTCCGAAACTTACGACCTTACGTTGTTTTCGAATTGGCCGGATTTAATTCTGTCGGGCGCCGCGAAGGCTCGCGCGACAAATGATAATTGTGACCAAGACAAATGGATCTGCAAGAGACTCACCCTGCATTTTCAGCGTCAGCAATGTACATGAGCCTCACATCGAGGGTGGGCGCGGCGTTGACTTGCCGAGAGAGAGCCGTGGTAATGAATTGAGAGTCACGCGTGCACGAGAGATACTCTTCTATCTCTCCCTCTCTTCTTTCTTCTTTCTCTTGTGGTGTTTACATCACTTGCGCACTAAAACAAAACTCACTGCTACCTTATCACCAATCGACGACGCGGCTGTTAACCATCACGCGCGACACCAGTATCACAGAAATTAACACCTGCGCTCTTTGTTACGATTTAAAATAAAAACGAAAAAAAAAAAGATGAAAACTTGACGAGAGGAAGAATAATCACGAGGTTCAAAATCCGGTTTCTTCCTAAGCTTGGTTCTTTATATACGCGCGCGCACACACACATATGTACACACACACGCACACACACACGATTTGTGTGTTCCGAAAGTACTTTTCTTCCGGAACTTTAGGGAACAAAGTTAGACGCGAGCGAAGATATCGTTCTCGCGAGTCGCGATCAATCGTCGATTAGCCGACCGAAGGAGACATTCGATGGTGGGTCGGAAGCTGCATCGTTCTTCTGCCGATGGTTCTCAGCCGCCTTCTCGACGACATTCGATACAGCTCGGTGTCGCGGTCGACCACGCCGCTTTTTTCTCTTCCTCCTGCTTCTTTTCCTCTTTCTCTCTCTCCCGAGGATGCACACGCTCCGGCAGGTGCAAGCGAAATAAACCTCGCACGGAATCGGCGCTCGCGATCACGACAGAAAATTTCGAGCGCCGTCGGCCTCGGTTCGAGCGAACGAGCAAGCGATGGCGTGATGGACGATCGACGTGATCTCTCTATCGGGACGTGTTACAACGTCGTCCGGGTGGGCTCGCAGCACGAGCGATGGGAGTGTCTCTTCGGCGAAGAAACCTGGGATCTTCTTTTCTGCCCTTTGTCGGACTTCTGTTCGATTTTTTGGTCCGACTCTTCGGGAGAAGTTGTTCTTATTTCGGGCGCTCTCTTTCCGCCGGCAAAGACTGCTCGCGTTCTTCTTCGACTTCCACGAATAAGACGGTTTCCCGGTTTAGTTTATCTGTGCGGGATAATCTTCTGTAATCTTCGACTCGATTTCAAACTAGGTTCTTCATTCGCTGCACCATGTGGTAACGCGAGTGTGTTCTCGAATCAACCAAGTTACGCGTTCTTGCCACTGTTCCAGGAAGAATCCTTTTGAACTTCTCCCGAGTCCCTGAAGTTCAACGATTGTTTTTTTTTTTCTTTTTGCGTCAGGTAGGTCGAGATCTCGATACGCGGCGTGATCCTGGAAACGATATCAATAAAAATAATTGTGAGTGAGAGTGACAATTGTCAGAAGTAAAAGAAGAAAAAAAGACTATTGCGATATAAATCGCGTCGACGTAACGCGCTAATGAGTGAAACGAATAAAACGATTGCGTCGCCTGTTACGTCGAACGCGTTACGCGTGCGTCGCGTTTGCATTTCGATGACGAGAGTCCGTAATGCGCCTCGTCGTTTCTGGCTCATTCGTAATCGACAGAATCACTAACAAATACAATGACTGTTGATTTGTCAGCGCGATATAAAAGCAACAACTAAAGACAACATTACTACTTGTGTATGTTTTAATATGTGTATTATTGTCACGCATTTATTTACATCGCTTCTTTGAATTAGACACTAGTTACTAATATTTATTTTATTGTGATAAAAATAATATATATAGAATAAAATATATATATTTCTTTCATATGTTTATATATAAAAAACATACTAAACAAATGTGTTAATGATTTTGTCAATGTCACTTTCGTTCTAAATTGCGTACGTAGTGTTTTAATTATAATCATTTACGTCACAAGATCGATGTCTATGTTTAGGAACTGCAACTTGTGATCTTCAATCAGCCATTGTTTACTACAACGTACCTGCCTCTTCGCCGGGAACGAAAACGCGCCTTTCGTCAAAGCGTCGGCAAACGCTCGCTTTGCGTTTTTCTCCGTTTTCGGCGAGGCGAAGCAAGCGAGAAGGTTAAACGCATCCGCAACTAATGGCGGGTTTCGAAATCGCCTCTCCGCAACACACAACCAACTGTCGTTTACTCGTCGCCGTCGTCGGTAGCTACACAGTGTAACCTCGCGCATCACATGGCGTCGCGCTTGACGAGAGACGCTGCCATTAATACAATAGCCGGAGGTGCGTGCATGCGCAGCGCATGTCCACACGGCCTATTCTCTCGCTTCCGAAACATATGTAGACCGTGGGCGCGTTTAGGAAAACTCGGGAGATCGATATCGTCGACGGCGCGACGGCCGATGATGACGACGACGACGACGCTCCGCCGCGAATTTTGCACGATTTATTGGCGGATCCATTGAGGTGTCCCGCAAATATTTCAGGTGGATTAATTTCCGCGATTATGAAAAATGATAAGTAAACTACAAATAGATTTTTTTTTTCATATCGCGACTTTAAAGTTACGATAACAATTAAAAGCTAAAATCAAAACTGCAATGAGAACAGTAAATAATTAAATTAAAAATGAAGTGCTTTTTCTGGCAGTTTTACTTGAATTTAATAAAAAATCGCAATTTTTTTCTAAGAATTCTATCAATTTAACCAAAATCTTATTGAAGTTTTTTTTTTTTTTTTTTTTTTTTAATCTGCTACAAAGAAGTATCGTCTTATAAAGAATTCGAGTAAATTTAACAACGTCGAACGTGATATATGAAATACTTCTGTCATCATCAGCAACATGTAAATGAGTCATGCGATTGCGAGCCGCCACGAATGTGATTGCGAAAATCACAGACACACGGTCACCGAGCGTGAATTTAGAGGCCGCGACACGGCGACTGGCCCGCGTTTTTTCGGCTTCGCGCGCACTTGAACACGCCTCGCCGACGTCACGCGAAAAACACGACCTGACTTGTCATTTATTTTCTCCACAAGGGCACAAGCGCACCCGGTGTTACTTGAAGAAAGCGGCTTTTTCACGATTAGCATCGGTAGGCATGTAAACGCATTATAAACGAGCAAAATCTAGAGACCCGAGACCCAAGACCCTTAAGGCCCTTTAAAATCGAACCCAATTATGGGGAAAATCGATGGGACTCTAAGACCGGAAAGGTCTCATCGAGGAACTGTGACTTAGGGTCGAAAATGTTTACGAAACGTCATCAGCATTGTAAGGGTAACAGCACTTTAAATGTGCGAGCCCATTTAAATAGTCCCGGTTAGTCCCTGTTGCGTAATTTAAAGGGACTACTTTAAAGGGAAAACTCTTGTGACTTTCGACTTGTCTAACACAAAGAAAATTCGAGTGTGGTGTACGAAACAGCTGTAATTTGTTTTTTTGTATCAATATATTATATTGTAGTCGTCAGTTCTTGCTGTTTTAACCATACTAATTATAATTGTTCGAAATTTAAGTTGTCAATTTATTTTTGTCGCATAATCTTACTTCAAAGACCACGTAATCGAAATTACATAATTCTTTTTTGCCATATTAAGAACTAATTTGTTTTTTTTTTTTTTTTTTTTTTTTGAAACATAATTATTTTGCAATCAAAATAATTGAGTAATAACTTGTCCACGATACATGGTAAGGTGGTCTTGTATTATAAAAAAAAATATTTACCTCTCAACAAAGTCTATTACAATATCATAAAACTTCTCAAATATAAAAATCGTAAAGCGCGCACACATACAAATGACATTCAAAACTTCTCAAAATGATCACTTTTAGAACATAGTAGTCCCACAAAATTGATGGTGTTTCGTAGTCTTTTTGTTTTTTTCTACAAAAAAATAAAGGTTTTGCGTAACCACGGTGTTGGTTCTCATAGCTCCCTGTACAAGCAGTTGTCGAAACACACACGTCAGAATATCGGCTGCCGAGAGAAAGACAGAGAGAGAGAGAAAAAAAAAAAGAAAGCCTACACAATTTTGTAAGGCCCGCGTGCACAATGCGTGTACATTGTCCTTCCTCGAATAGGAGATTTAGGCAAGATGTGATCGCGTGACACGGCCCTTAGGACGGCCACGAGCTCCGCCGGGCTCATTACAGCGAGAAAAAGTTTTAACGCAGAAATGAGAGAATATCCACGAGACCACCGAAATTAGACGGACGGATCCCGTGTCCGTTCGTAGAATGTGCCACTGCCATTGTCCAATTTTTATCCTCCCATTATCGTGATTCGGCCCCCGCGGGCGAGCGTGAGAGGAAAGAGACGAAAGAGCGGGCGAGAGAGATGTTTGTTGGCTTCTCGAAGTATATTAGCCGCACCATGAAGTAATCAATCGCTCTCTCTCTCTCTTTCTCTCTCGCGATTAAGCTTTCTCCCTCCGGGCAGACGTACGTGTAAATAAGTCCGAATACATTGTTGCGCGGAGCAGGTTTGCTCTAAAAGAGACACTCAGAGAATTACGGATTTTGGAGGGAACACAAAAGAACGCAAAACGTTGCGCGCATATTTCAAGAACATTACGACATTACGTGTGTGGAAGTTATTTAAATAACACACTGGGGAGAGGGGGGGATTGTTCAAGCGACACACTTGTTTTTTGTAACTAACGCGAACAAAATTACGAAAATTGAAGGATTTCCCTGAAATCTCTCTCGGAAAGAAATTGATTCCGTGCTTCATGAAAGGTAAGGACGCTAAGAATAGTACAGAATCCTTGACTGGAATCCTTGAATCTATCTACATTTACGGACAAAATCGACTATTTTGAAAATACGTGCCAAGCTCAAGTCACATAAATGTTTTGACAAAGATGATTGTTAGCTACCGAACATACGTTTTGTTTACAAACACGACTGTTACTACGTCAAATATGTAAACTATGGCGTCTGCTAACAAACATTTCGAGATTCTATATTAAAATTTTTTACAATCGAAGTTCGTACTCGCGCACATCTGATACATCGCAATAATCTTCAAAAAACAAAAACAAAAACTAAAACCACCGCTGGCTCTGTGTATTCTTCTCAGTTTCACTTTTCACATCGGCAACGCCGATAGCGAGAATAAACATCTATGTCACCTTTTCTCTCTCCGTTTGCTAAGAAAAATAGAAACGCGCGAGAAAAGTGTCGCTGAAAAGAACGGGAGCCGCGCGCTCGGAACTCTTTGAAAAAGAGACATGTAAGAGACAGAAAACGCGCACTTTACCTCGTACTTTCCGGAGAGTCTCTCTTTCTCTCGTGTCTTCTCTTTTTTTGTCTAAAAGAGGATCCTAGGGGCCTTTTCCACATATGCCAGTCTGTTCTCTTTCTCGTGTCACACGCAGGCAAGCAGGCAGGCAGACGGGCAGGCGAACGAGCGAGCGGGCAGGTAGATAGATAGAAAGCCCACGCTGCGGCGCGGCACGGCGACGCACAATCGAAAGCACGATGGTGAACGCCGCGCGAGAGCGCGCCACGGACGCGGCAGCGCGCACAACGGAGCGCGACGAACTTGACTCTCAGCGGAGCAGCGGACCGTCCGACGAGCAGCGAATAAAAACGGAACGTAGAAACCCGGCCGCTGCTTTCTTGCGGTGCCGCGCGCGATCCGGCGCTGCGCCGAGCATTATAACGCGCGGATTTGTATTCGCGCACTCCGGTGACGACGGCAACGGGCGACAGTGACGGATAACGCACGGGTGATAACGTTGCGACACACCGCGCGCACGTAAACACACAGACACGCACACACACGACGCGCACAACAGGCACACACAGACGAGCCCCGACCGACTTATCCGTAAAACAACGACGATTCCATTCTCGTTTAAGCACCGCCGTTCAGTTTGAGGTCGAGGTTGCCCGTGTCCGTCTCTGTTTCTCTTTCTTTCTATTCAGGGTAATCCTGAGAGAGCTACGCTCTCCGAAAAAAAAAACGTCGTCGCTTCTCTCGGAGGGGAACGAACGGC
Organism: Pseudomyrmex cubaensis; assembly: GCA_014825685.1. NCBI lineage: Eukaryota > Metazoa > Arthropoda > Insecta > Hymenoptera > Formicidae > Pseudomyrmex > Pseudomyrmex cubaensis. The sequence goes on along the minus strand of QVOA01011745.1, from coordinate 16,206 downwards.
GGAAACGAAGCACAGGCGCGCGCGCGCGCGCGTACACAGTCACGAGCGGCCAGCTGCGAGAGAAATATCCGAGAAACGCAGCGATGTGTCTGCTTGCTCCACTCTCCTCTTCTCCGCCTCTCAGTTCCTCCACTCCGCTCTCGTCTTTCTCCTTCTTCTTCACCCTTTCCCTCTTTCTATCCTCTAGATCTTTTCGCAGAAAAACACAGAGGGGCGCCACAGGGATGCGGTCCCTCGTATGTCTTAGCTCTTGTTGTATTTCGATTCGCACGTGTGTCGAAAACGCGTGTTGTCGTGTGCGCGACACGACGGTAACAACAATAACGACGACGACGACGACGACGGCGATCACAGACGAGGCGTCGGCGTCGCGCGCGCGAAACTTCCAGAAGGGTCTATCTAGTCGCGGAGTGTCTCGCGGCCGGCAGCCTCGCCGCTCTTCTCATCCTCGGCTGCTGCCGTAGCGGCGCCGAACCTCCTCCTCGCGATGAACGCTGCTGCTGCTGCTGGACAGTACACGCAAGTAAGTCGCGGCGGCGAAATGTTCCGTCGCGCGCGCACCCCGTTCCTCCCCTCTGCCACCACCACCACGTCCTTTCCCCCGACGATTCCGCGCTCGCGGCGAGAGCGCATATATGTGTACGGAGCACCTTGTGTGCGTTCTCCTTCTCGCTCTATCCTCCGCTCTTTCTCGCGTTTTTCCCTTTCTTCCCTATGTCTCTATATATCGCGTTCTCACTCCTTTCCTATACCGTTCCTCAATTTTATACCGGCGGTGTGTGTTTCTATCCTTCTTCCGCGTCTTTCGCTTTAATTCTCACTGCTGCACACGCGGCGGACACACCGCGCGCGCTGTCTCTCTTTTACTTATCCGGGTATTGTGTATGTACGATGCGGCGGTGTATGTGTGTGTGTGCGCGCGTGTGTACTACACATGAGCAACACACGATGCGGAGAGGAATAAAGAGGAAAATAGAAACTTACCGATGAACGAGCGCGACAAGACGACGACGGACAGAGAGCGCGCGCGCGCTCGCGCGCCGTCCGCTCAGATCCGTGTTTGAGTGTTGCGCGCGCGTGTGTGCACACTCTCCTCGATTAGCGCGACCCGACGTGCGTGACGTCACAGCGCGACGACGTTACATCGCCTCCTCTCTCGCTGATTGTCAGCCGCGCGATCGGCAATCGGTGCGACGAGAGAAGCGGTTTGCGCAGCTACAAACAAACGGTTCGGCGAATCGAAGCGAACGGGCGTGGACGACGAACCGCGGTGGCCGCCGCGCGAAAGAGAGAACACGGTCGGAGAGTGGAGCGGCTCGCGATACGCGGACAACTTTTCGACGATTACGGCGGTCGGATTGCCCGCAATCCCCGTCTCGTTGTGCGATGAACAAAAATGTCGGCTGTAAACACGACGAACAACGACGCAACGGACCCGCACGTTGCCGCACGCACAAGATTAACCCGCGGTTGATACCACTCACGAGAAACGACTAAACGATTCTCCGTGCAACGAGTTGCGCGGACGGAGTGTTTGCTGCCGCGATATAGGTGGCAGCACTGCTTATCGTGATGTATTGAGGCTCCGGCGGCTGTACATACGCCATGCGATCTGCGTACCGCAAACTCAACATCGACGAAAACGGCCGATTACATCCGAAGCGCCGCGAGCGCGACCGATTCAATATCAAGTGCACGACCCTACGGTCGCACGTCCATCCGTCGCGCGCGGATAGACCGGGATAGATGGAACAGTATGATGGGGGGTGTACACATGTATTTCGGCAGCGAAAATGTTTTGTCAATCAAATGTTTTTTTTTTTGTTTTTTTTTTGTTTTTACTAGAAAAACACTATTGAATTAGAAAGAGTGAAATCATGTTTAACTTTCACGATTGTACTGATATTAAGAAACGCAATATTTCTTTTTTATGAAGTTGATTCATTTTTTTTATTTTTGATGCTTCATCAGTCGTTGATTTATCAGATATATTACAGTAGTAGAGTTTGGTGAACAATTTACTCGGTTTTCCAACTTTTGTTTAACACTTATGCGCGTGACCAGCAGTAATAAACGTGAGATCTCTGAAACACTAAAATCATATTCCTTTCTAAGAGTATAAGAGTTTGGGACCAAAATGCTTCAACTGGAAAAGGATCAGATAGCTCTTTTGAAGACAGGTCATAAATTTTCTTCGCGACAAATGACAAAAGAGAAAAATTGGAGGAATGAGCGAGACAAACCGTTAGGTCCGGAGTAAAAGTAAACAGTTTGCTTCGGGACTTGTCAACGAACAAGGGTCAATTGTAAAACTAGTCTTTTGTGATTTACTCGCGGTAGTAGGACGTAAATATGATCTTATTTTAAAAAAGTAAATTTGTGATACCTTAAAAAAGTAATACTACACGTCGTCCCAAGGCTCTATAGAGTATTATGTTAGGATAGCTGTAGTCTCATTCGTCCTTACTACTTCTATAACTACTGTAGTAAAAGTACCGCAAAGAAAATCTAAATTGAGTTCAATTTTGATTATTGTTATTTCTCCCGTCATAGTCACGATTCTTCCTTATCACATTGAAACACAGTAAAATATATCCTCCGCCATTGTTTTGTCTCGCTCATCTTTAAGCTTCTGTCGTGAGCGACAAAAGGACACAATTTTATTTCACTAGGAATGATTATAAATATTATTCCGAAGTATCTTTTTTTCATGCATTTTTATTCACATATAAGAAAAGTAAAAATTATAACAAGATTAGAATGTCCACTCAATTAAAAATTTATTTTGATGTAAATCGCTTAAATATAAAAATGGTAAATTGAAAATAATTGTGTAGTTATCTTCCTTGAGAAAAAGTAACTACACACAGGTAACTTTTAATCAACTTATTCTGAGAAAGGCAAGATTCTCGAAAAATGTGTTCAAGGGTTTTTTGAGTCTTGATATTTTTTGAGTGTTGATACTGTTAATTTGTCTCAGAGATAGTAAGACATTCTAAAAATGTGTAAGTATAAATTTATTAAGTAGTTTTACTGCGTTTATGTGAGAAACAAAAAAGTACAATCTTTCCGTAATCATCACCTTTCTATTAACATATTCGGTACTTAACTCTTTGTTTCTCTACTTTCAGTGTCCTTGCTTACATTTTGTTTTTCACTTTTAGTATCCTCTTGACTATTTTTCTTCCTCAAAGATGATAACAGTTCTTCCCTAAAGTCTGCTAGGGACTCTTGTCCCAAATAACGATGAATTGTTTCTTCTGCTTTTTGTAGGTCCTTAGATAAATATTTTCCTTGCTCGTGATAGTCTATTAGGAGTGCGGCAATACTGGTCATGACTAGATTGATCGGAATTACGGTCACTCGGTCTAGAGCAGTTTTACCATCCGCATCTTTAATACAGGGATCCGCGCCGTGTTGCAGTAACATTTTAACAATTTCAAGGTGACCTTGCGTAACAGCACGGTGCAGAGGTGTCGCGCCCATACAGCGAGTGATCGCGTTCACATTTGCGCCGTGATTTAACAGCTCTTTACACACATGAAAATGTCCATTGCGCGCGGCATAATGTATCGGTCTGTAGCCGGAAGAGTCTATCGCATCGGGGGAAACGCCCTTATCCAACAACATCTTCACACGATCCAAGTCGCCGTCCTTTGCTGGAAAACGTACGAAAAGCCGCATGTCAACTTATACGTCTTTGGTATTTATATCGTTCAATACTTTGCTTTCCACAAGTTTTTAATCAAACTTGTGCTAACACGTCTAAAACTAGTTATTTCGAAGAATTCATGTTCATGTCTGCTGTACGTCAATTCTCCGATATGTTATAGAAATAGATTATAATTATCAGCACTTATTGTATAACTCTGTGCAAACTATTCTGTAAATTTATTGTAATTTTCCTGTTTGCTAAACACTAGAGGATAATGGCAGAACCCAAGACCCGATATGATATTTACTTTTTATCTGCTTATCATTTAGTATGTATTGTATTATTCCGCAAAAGTATATTATTATCTCTATATTATTATTTTATGAAATATTTTTTTTTTTTTTTTTTTTTTTTTTACCTGCTCCCCAAATTCCGCGTTCAAAGTCCATCTCGTCTAAAGTCTGGAAAACGCTCGAGATTGAAGTCTCCGATGCGCATTTATCACAATATCCAGAGGGGGATTTCGCCATTATTTACTATATCTGAAAATAATCGTTAAGACTCTATATAAGTTTAACGTATTTTAAATATATCTATATTTATTGTTAAAAAAGATTATTTTATTTTTAAAGAGATACTCTTTTGTAACAATTGTAAGACACAAAAAATGCGCTTTTTATCAATATTTATTTAATATATTATAAACCATTGTGTACACTTAGTTACAATAATATGCCATGACTATCATATAAAATAATGTATAATTTGTTTTTCATGTAATTATATATATTGACTTTATATAAATATAACATTCTTGCCATACAGAATTAGCGCAAGCGTTATAAATTATAATTAAATTGTACCAATGTTCAGACTATTAAACTACAACACTAAGTACTCTTTATCATTGCCTCGCTTAATACGGTAGTGATCACCTAATTGTCAATAATCATGTTCATGCGTGTTGTTGTCACCGTGTTTATCCCTACCGTATTTTGGTAACGTTGTTTAGTTCTACGCGAGACTGATGATTCCTTTATCTAATGCCGCTGTAGTTTTTGCTATATTTTTTTTTTTTTTTTTTTTTTTTTTTTTCATAAATTACTGGTAACTGCGTGAAAACTACTGTATAATTGCTTTAGTTTTTAATCATCCTTTTATAATTAAATTGTTCTAACACACGTACATTACAACTACTAGTAAAATAATTATTTTTCTTTTCATAATGTAATTTCAATTTTTAGATCAAAAATCTAGAAATTGATGTTCGCAATAAGATTGACAAACATGTTGAGACAACAAGAGTTAAACGCCGTAAGCAGCACATTAAATGACTCTTTCAAACTCTCTGGACTTTGATCTCTTTCGATCAGGAGGATTCAATATTTCCAAACGTAATAATTCCTACACGATATAATCTAACTACATGATTAAAAAGAGCACTATATGGACGTTACATAACACTTTACATAAAGATATTATATAAAATTTCCATGGTACAAATATAAAATTGTGTCTCTCGCAAAAATATACACAGACAGCTCAAGCTGAATAAATCAGTTTGAAACGCCTGGGATTATTTTTGTGTCAATCTGGAACAAGAGACCTTCACGAAACTCACAATGCTAAAACAAAGTTCACTTTTCACATAGCGAGGTAAAGATATATCACAAAAAAATTATTGTATAATTTATACTCTACAATATCTCTACATATTGCATACAATATGTGTCAACGCACATGATTTTGTGACAAATTTTCCCGCGTATCATCTGCAACGCGGTCACACAAGTGCAGAAAATTTTTTATGCGGTTCAATCTCCGGAACTATATTTCCAACAGTCTTATGATTATAAAATTTCACTTCGTCATTTTCAAAGTCATTAAAAAGAAACAACTATTGCAGTGCACGAAATGTTATCTTACGTCCGCTAAAATACGAAAAGCCTCAAGTGCAATTGCTCACAACAATGACTAACTTCAGAGAGGATAAAATACTCTTTTTTACGTCTATTCTAACTAAAGTATTTTTTCATATATATATCATTTGATCTCGCGAGATACATATGTGTAACAATAGACAATTGAGTAACTTAGAAAAATAAAGCTTTTTTAAATTGGTCCACAAATTGGTGCGTTTTTTTAATCACTGTAAAATTTTATAGAGACAATACTGTCAGACATAATTTTAGAAACATTTAAAATTTGTGATATAAAAAAGTTAATGGAAAAAAGATAACGGAGTTGTGAATCTTATCGAGTCATCATTAAGCTGAGTGCATTAAGCTTGATGCACAAGAACATGTATCCAGAAGTTATAAGTGTTTAAATAGTACACTTGTAAAATATTAGGCCTGTTTTTATAATATTAATTTTCCCGCTGCAATGTCCAAAGTATCTCCGCCTCTCCGGTACTACAAATAACTCGATATCCAAGCTCTGCTAGAGCGTTTATGACGGAGAACGGCGATCCTGAAATCAATTTTTGCAACGTAAGTTTTTGAAAACGTAAAAATTTAACATTTTATTACTTTGATAAAAACTGATTTTGTTTGACATTAGTGACAACTAAGTTACTATACTGCAACACACATCTTATATCGATTGATTTTCTCAGTGATACAGTAGTGACCACTTATAGATCAGTAATTTATATAATCACTGATTCATAAGCGGTCAGTGAAATTGTTATCTTTGATCGCGTAGAAAACGACAAGAAGAGAACGTATATATTAGCAGAAAGTAAGAATAAGCCAAAGTGTGCTAAAGAGAATAGTTTACGACAACATTCTAGCTAAACCTTTTATAAAAGCGACCGGATCAACAGTTCCCAACAAATTCGACATTTGAATTACAACCGAAAATTTTCTAAGTCTTGAACGACAACAACTATTTGAATTTCAAGTTCTGATTAACGTTCTGGGCAGTTTTCGACGAGTTTTGACAAAAACTCTTACAACTCGAAGCGATTGGATGAATAGGTAAATAGTTTATATTGTTTTTAAGAAAATCTCGGTAACAGAACAATGAAGGCGATGGTCCTAGTTCCGAAAATTATCCTAGTTCACTGACTTCTAAGCAATCACAAAACCATCTATAAGCTGTCACTACTGTATTTAGAAAAGTGAGAGAGAGAGATTGAGACCTTTGACCATAATTCCATTCACGACATTCGGGCTACTGGTGGACAATGGAAACCGGCTACGTAGGGCCGATGCCTCAGTAGGCGGCAGACCAAACACCGAGCAATCAGATGCAAAGGGGGACCCTTTTATACCGATGTAATAGAAAGTGTCCTCGTCCTCGTCGACGGAGTCAAGCTTTTTGGACGTTGCGTCGGGCGTGGTTGTCTTTGCCATTGCGCTAAAAGTATTGTTATACCTCGTTGTGCTTTACTTCTAGAAGAAAAGCAAACGTGACGGACGTGAGTGATTGGAGCCGTCTATCTCGAAAGTGGATGCTACAAGTCACACTTCAAGCAGTCAAACGTTCAATCAATTCCTTTGCAACATTTATTTATAATCGATAAAAAAAATAAACAATCAAAAAAATCTCTAATCACATACAAAGTAATGTACAAAGTGCTTTTACCATAAGAATTTTGTAATAGTTTTTATTTTTATGTTATGTGATTTTTATTTTTATGTGATTTCGCGAGAATATCTAGAATAGAATTTCTTTTCGTAAGTTCTCATTACGTCAAGTATGAAATATACAGTTAAAAATATACCAAGGCCACTTTCAGGATAAATGACACATTTCTCTGTGGATTGAATGAAACACCGAAGCTTGTATGTTGACATATTTTCCAATAGAAAATTTGTGAAGAAATTGAAAGACAGGTATGTGTACGATAACGAGAAATGATTTTTTCACGTTTTATTTCAAGCCACCAAGCTAAGCACTTGAAGAAATAAAGTAAATATTTTTAATAGTATTTTAACTCTCTCTTTATAGATGAACAATTTTGCAAATTAACTTTGTAAATAAAACAAATACAAATACATATAAAAATAATAAATTTTATCTATTGTCGACTTATCACATAAGCTCACATGTCTACGCAAATGATTAAATTGACTGTAATAATTTCAATGAAATTTCATTGAAAACATGTGGTTTTTGATGGTGCATGAAATTCTGAGTGAGAAAGTTGTCACCAAAGTTAGTGCTTACAACAATTGGTGATATTAAAGTGTATGCTCGTAGTTTGAACACAATCTCAACTTGATTAGCAATCTCTATGTATGCAACTGTAACAGTTTTGCATATTAATTCAAACAATGCAAAAATATTCTAACGAATTTAACTTGCCGACATAAAAAGCACGTGAAGAAACATTCCGAGCAAAATAAAATTGCAGAGTTAAATAAATGAATAATTTCTAGTAGAAAAATATAACGTCGGTTTAAATTAATAATTGTGCAAAAAAAATTATCAAACATACGGTTTTGCAAAGATACGAATAACAGGTCTTGTCTGATATGAAAATTGATAACTTGAGAAAAATTAATAACTTTAAAGTTGAAATAAAAACAAATAACTCGGAAACTTTAAATAGAAAAAAAAATCTGATCACATAAATGCGTGTGCATATCATTACGTACGTCTGGAAGATTGATTATAAGAAATTATGAAAGTGCAAACATTTAATATATTCATCGATTTAAGTTTATCTCTTCAGATAGTCGAAGGTACCTAGAAATAAAAATAGTAAACTCATAATGAATGTAAAAAATAGGAAATATCTCTTTTGTTGCGTCAAAATGTACATAAATACATCAAACATATATATGATTGATGCATATAAATTATTTTTACTTTTGTTATAAAAATGTAAATATAGTTATGATATTTTTTTGCTAGAAACTCTTTCGTTTCACTAAACATAAAAATATTTATAATTTTGTCTCATATACAATATAAATGTATTATATATATGAGTTTTTTTTTAATTAACTCGGAATTTCATACACATCAGAATAAAAATTACTACTTAAAAGCACAATTTAAACATAAATACAGAAAACAAGTTGTCACATATGTGTCTAAAATACAAAATTGCAAGAAAAACTATTTATTTTCTACTAACTATTTACTATAAATCATTTTATATATACGAAAATATTTTATGTATCATTATATTGTAAATATAATTTGTAATCAATTCTATTACGTATAAAATACATTGTTCACGATGTATTCTGTTCCGCTAAAAGTTTCTCTCGCATTTTTTTCTCAAATTCATCACGAGTCTCGTGTGTCCATCAAATTTCGTTCTGAATTTTGTCTCTCTCATATTCTCATTGCAATCTCTCTAGTTCAAGAGTCTTACAACGCAACTCTAGCTGAGCTGCTTTTTGTAACGCACGTTTCTCGCATAACTGTTCCTGAAGTATTTTATTCTGCAACGAATAACTCACTGCTTTTCTTTGATAAACCAAGTTCTCGTTCTAAAGATCTTTCTACAGAAATGCGACAAGAAACTCTGCTTTATAATTTTTCATAAAATACTTTTGCGTAATTCAAATAAATTTTAATACGTATTCATTAACATATTGACACTATATACTACTCAAATTATCATTTGTAGCAGATTCCGTGTTATTTTGATTTGTGTTGTAATCTACATTAGTCTGCAAAATTGTAATGTTATATTGTTAAAAAGTAATTCAAAACTTATGCCTTTAAAAAAAATTATTCTTTTTTATATAAGGAATATTTTGGCAGTTTGTTTCAAATATAAATATATTAATGTTTAAGGTACACAAAACATACACTTTGTAACAACTTGTTTTCAATGTGCATAAAAAAATTATTTGATCTCAAATTTCTCCCAAATTTTAAATTAATCCAGATATTTTTGCCTCAGAAGCATTAGTGTGATTGATGTATCATCAATGTTAGGACAGTAACATGTGACATAATGACAATGATTTCAAAGGTGTGTTACACTAATTTGCAACCATACCAGCTTTTATAACAGTCTCAGGTTCGGGTTCTGAGAAATCTTTTCTCATAGTCCACATATATTCATTATAATCTTGCTTAACGCTAGTACTGGAAGATGCAACGACTTTGTAACCAAGCACCTCTAAGGCTGTCAATATTACACAAGGATGTTGTAAATATACTATCGTTGAGTCGTCACAATATCCTCCAGAGGAGAAGCGACTCAGCTGTTCTATATCAGCAGCTATAACATAATTTACCATTATTTCTATCTAAAATTTTTTTACACCTTACAAAATATCCTTAATTGGAATATTATTTACTTTTTAAGCCTTTTTAATTATTTATCTTTTAAGTAATTTATCAATTATATTACATCTGCTGTTAACGAAAGAATGAGAATAGTCTTCACAAAGAAATAAAATATAATTGCCAAATATTATTTAACTATTTAGTTGTTTTTTTAAATTTAATTATTGCAGAATTTGAAGAAACAAAAGTTATGTGGGCAAGTATGGGGGAAAGTTCATACCTTTAAGCCCTGATACTAAAACTCTCCAAGGATATTTATGACCATATGAGGCTAGGTTACCACGTACTAGAATGTATGGCATCTGTAATAGCTAAAACAATCTATAATAGACAATGTATTCTGTGGATCATAGATATTTTTTGTTTAATAAGTCCAGAGAGTTTTGATAGCTTGTCATGTTTTGTATAAGAAAACATCTTTGCACTCCTTATAAAACTAACAATATACATCACGATCATGTTTATCAATCAATATCACATATTCAACAAATTATAATTTAATAGTATTAAATAATGCTATAAACTGACGTAGATCCATAAATAATAGAGATAAGAATTTGAAATTTTAATACTAATGCCAGTTTAGAAATGATTATACACCTTTGGAATTTCCTTATCATATTACAAACACAATTCATTTGCTCCAATTCCTCTAATCAAATTTAAATATTAACATTGCAGTCATGAACAGTCTATAAAAATTCTTAAACATTCTTTGAAATAATCAGAAATTATGAAAACTGTTTTTTAAATCCACTTGACTTTCTAGAGTTTCGTAATACTAATTACAATAAAGTTAGACAAACTGCATGCGTTACATTTGAGATGGAAAATCGACAGAAAAAAGAATGACGTGTAACTTGAAGACAGTAAATCAGACGTATACACATGTTTGTTGTATGTTGACATTTGCATGACTTCTTTCAACTCTATTTGTATATATATATATTTATATATATCTTACCTAAACACCTGAGAAGGGCTGCGTCAAAAATTCCAAGAAACTTAGCGGGTTTCAGCAGTACGATTTAGATAGCACGTATATACCAATAAAACTACTTCGGTTCTTCACTATTCCTTCCGTATATTAATCTTTTATCTCCGAATATACATATATATATTAATGGATATAACTCTCTCAAGGCTCTAATCCGCGGCCCCCCAATAATATCGTATCTTAATTTATAAGCAAGGACACTTCACAGAGAAGTACGCAGTATCGGAGTATTGGGCGACTTCGTCCATGAACTAAAAAATATGTAGAATAAATACAAAAGAATTGTTACGGTGCGTAAAGGCTCATTTGTATAAAACGCAGACTTGGGTTGTAGAATTGACTAAACTCATTGGTCAGATCAATGGCCAATCGACCAACATAATTGGTTATTTCTGTAAGACCTGGGTCTAATGTAGAACGATCTTTACGAGTTGTACGGGTTCGATTGAAGTTAGAATTGACCAGTAATCAAGCAAGCTGTTTTGATTTGATTGATCAATCTGCGTAACTGTCAAGCGTTACCTGTTATCACACCGTCAGCTTTTGTAGCGCAATATGGACTTTATGTCGAGCTTTTCTTTTAGATCTTTATTAGATCTAAAAGAATGCTCCAATCACGGAACATACTTTGAGACACGAGATGTTTTGCTGGAAAAACCTTCAGAATTTCCAGGGAAGCAATGGGATTCGCCAATTCCACGGTCGTTAACTAGTCGTGCAGCAACGCTAGAGGAACACGACGTGATGCACCAATCGCTCTTCGCGCATACACCGTCACGTCGTGAATGAATGATCGTTTTTCGTTGTTCTGCCCATTCTGTTTTGACCTGTTTTTTGACACGCCACTAAGGTCCGAAGAAATTTGGCGTGGCCGCCACTTCTCGAATATATTTTCTCGTTAAACTTGTGAATTCGTTCGCGACGACAAACGCATCCGACGCGCGGAACAGAAACGATAGACGTAGCGAAGTTACAGCAAGAGTGGCGCGCGCGGTCGAGCCAAACGTTGGCGAGTGACAGGTGGTTTGACGTTTGCTCGCCGCCATCGTCGTCAGCGCGGCCTGCCATATTGCGCGTGATAATCGGAGGAGCGAACGAGATTTGCCTCGACGTTCGTGCGAACTCGATGACACGGTAAATCGAGCTCACAGATCGAGAACGAGCGCGCGGACAACGCCAACGCCTCTCCGCGATTCCAGTCAAGCAGCAGCAGCGACCAGTTTAAGATTCTTGTGCACGACGCCGATCTACGAACGTGTGAGTACGTGTACATAATACTCCGCATTGTTGACATCCGAGACGTCCTGCTGGTGGACGGCGCGCGTTATCGTCGGTGCCAAGTCCGGTGTTTCGACAGCGCGGACAACGCGTCTGTTCTTCGCATGTGGAATTTTTTTCGTCCTCCCACCGATTGCTCAAGCACAATTGGTTGTTCGTCATCAGTCGTGGAAATAATGTACTAATTGGACGTAACGTAATTATGGGAGTGAGCAGTGTGGGTGTATTGTTTATTGGACGCTACTGCGGATGATCCGCATCTGCAAGGCTCGGGAAAAAAAGCACTGTAACGATGCACATGTTTCTTGGGTTTTTTTTTTTTTTTTTTTTTTTTGTTGAATATCATGATTTCATGTTATCATTGAATTTGCGAACAACTGATGAGAATTATCTCTCCGAGACTTCATGAATTATTCATAATACGTTGTAAACATCATTTCCTTACTACGAGAACTGGTTAATAAGCATCTAACTGTAGAGTTCTTATCATAATTACAATTATTATATGAAAGGTGGTCCATTATTGTGAAAAATGTCAACATATTTTTTTCTTTTTAGAGAAATGTAATAGTTTACTTCTCAGGTTGATTGTTTTTCTTTATCTAATTATCGATCTATTTAAAATTTTATATAATTTTCAACTTTTTAATTTGTTTTAAGTTTGTAATTTGATTTAATATAATTTTTATGTCGTGATAACAATAAAAAGAGATGATCATTGATATTATTTTAACAGATTCTCACCTGTGTTGTATTCTTATGACTCATGTATGCACCTGTTATCTTATAATGAATAAAACAAAGAATGTTGCATATTCTTCCAAGTGTGATTAGCATATCAGACATTTCATTGTTAATAAGCTTGGAAACAATCAGATTGCAACAATAAGTTATAAAAATATTGTGTGATTTAGTATAGAATAAACTTTACTTTTATTGTTTGTATGTTATTAATATTCATTTTAATATTAGAAATTGTAATTCTATTTTTCCAAAATTGTATTTGCAGGTTCAAAATGTCGACAGGTCCATATAATTATTCCTATATTTTTAAATATATCATCATAGGAGATATGGGAGTAGGCAAGTCATGCTTGCTTCATCAATTTACAGAAAAAAAGTGTGAGTAATAAAATATTTATATACACCTTGTATAAATTCATGTATGAGAATTTTTGTTGTAATTAATCCTTTTTACTTATCATCCACTTTTTCTCATGACACAGTTTTGTAAAGACTATGTTGTAATCAAGTAATTATATGATCGTGCATAGCAGTACATGTTGTGTGTACATATGCATGAGATAGTAGATAACATATATTTAACAGTAGTGATAATTGCAGTTTGGAACTTTTCTGTTTAAAAAAGTGACTTCTGTAAGAATAAACTCTTGAATTATTCTATACTATATAAATTTTATAATACTATAAAACAATTATAAAAATTCAATTTTAATACATTCTGTTTTAATTGAACAATGTAAAAAACTTATTTAAATGTATTTAAAGAATTAAGATATTCACTATATTTTGTGAGACTACTATACAAGTTTGCCATATATTTATTTAAAAAATTAAAGAATAAGATCTAAAAAGTTCTTGTAAATTTAGTTATGGCAGATTGTCCACATACCATTGGTGTAGAATTTGGGACTAGGATTATTGAAGTAGCTGGACAAAAGATAAAACTGCAAATATGGGATACTGCTGGACAAGAACGATTTAGAGCAGTTACCAGGTAATTACAATTCATAAAAAACTCTTGTAAAATGTAAAATTACATGATATACTTTAGAATAGCAATGCCTTATATCGTACAAATAGAAGCATGTTTTCTTAGATCATATTATCGGGGTGCAGCTGGAGCTTTAATGGTATATGATATTACACGACGTTCAACTTATAATCACCTCAGTAGCTGGCTGACAGACACGAGAAATTTGACAAATCCAAGCACTGTATGTAACGTTAAATTACATACAATTGTCTTTCTGTAAATTTATATTGGGAGTAATAAAGACGGAAAATTGCTCTTTTCTAAACAATCAAGTAAAAAGGAAATTTAAAAATTCTTTTGTTACAGGTAATATTCTTAATTGGTAACAAGAGTGATCTCGAAGGACAACGTGATGTTACCTATGAAGAAGCAAAACATTTTGCCGACGAAAATGGTTTAATGTTCGTTGAAGCGAGCGCAAAGACGTTAGTATCTCGCTAATAAATTAAACTTTACTTTTTTTCGTGATTATAAATGAATTGTGTGTCTAATATATGGTTTAATTTTTCAATCAGAGGCCATAATGTAGAAGAAGCTTTCTTGGAAACAGCAAAGAAAATATTCCAGAGTATACAAGACGGAAGGTGAGTTGAATATAATTCATGATTTAAAATATTTTATCTATAATTTTTGTTGAGTGAGAGAAAACGAATTTTATGAAGACGAAGTTAATATTTATGTGAATAATTAATAATAATTTATAAATTAATAATTAACTTTCTTTTGCAGATTGGACCTAAATGCGGCAGAATCTGGTGTGCAACATAATCCCAGTCAACCAGGTCGCACCAGTCTTGGAGTGACTAATGAACAGCAAGGAGCAAAGGATTCTTGCTCATGTTAGGTCTTATTTGTTTGTATATAGATATATTAATTGATCGATACCACTATTAATGCATATATAATTTGTACTAAGTGTAGCTGGCAGATTGTCTTGTAGCCTGTATCCTCCCTTTGATAAGCAGTCTACTTAAAACCAAAAAAAAAAGAAAGAAAACCTGAATATGGAACATGTTCACGATATTTTTTTTAAATAGCGTCGATTTACAATAATACAAATGTTATAAATTTACGACACAATGTAGAAACGTTTCGCAAATGTGAAAATAATTCCAATAACGCTACTAGTTTTTTGACGCGGCAACGGTCTCGATCGAAATCGATTAAACCTGCTTTTTTGTATATTTACTGCAACTTACTACATACTATTTATATATTACGTGCATTTTGTTGTGAAGCAGCGAGCCTATTCTGTAACTTTCAACGCATGCGTTACAGGCATGACGTGCATGTGTTGCAAATTTGCACAGATAAAATATGTATTACAAATAGCTGCGCAACGACGAGTTAAAGATGTTGCTAAAATGTCGTTTATAAAAGTTGCAGAATAAGGAGCACAGATATACGTGACGGAAGATAATTCGTTTAGAAAACACGTGTAATAATAGCCATTATTATACATGTTCGTAGAATCGATCTTCCTCGTTTCAACGATAAGTTGCTTCTGAAATGACTGAACAGCGAATATAATTAGTTCACATCCATCTTGGGAGGATTATACGTTTGTTGTAATATGTGCAAGTTTTTGCTTTGAGGAATTTAATCAATGAAAATTAACTGAATTATGAGCAGTCAGATTTTTCAATCACTTTTTAAACCTTCTTTGCATGATAGAATATGCGCATTCATGTGCGAACTTCGAAAATAAAAAGAAAGAGAGGGAGAGAAATTTCAGTTACCGTTGAAACTAATTATAAACGAAGAGAGAATATAGGGATCAATTTTTTTTATTAATATTTAAAAGATTATATATCTATTCTTGATGAAAAACGTAAAAGAATATATATACATACATATATACACATACATAAGTTAATACTAAAATTTGACATGTTCTTCTTTTAGTAATAAATTAAAATGGTGCATACTTTCTTGTTTGCTTTAATTAGCTATTTAAAATTTATCTTTAATTTATACGAGAGTATCACGTTACGTATGTGTGAAATAAAGCGGTTTGAGTATGTTTGTAACATCACACGGTTTAGCATTCCCTTTTTTTACACATTTTTTTCATCTATAAGCGGATTTGATATAAAAATACTTGTTGCGAATTGAGAAGTAGAATTAATAAATTGTTATTTTTCGATTCTGTCTGCAATATTGAAGCCTCATTCAAATTAAATGTTGTATATGTATAAATAAATAAATAAATATATATATATTTATTTATTTATT
>QVOA01011744.1:0-70701 GCA_014825685.1 Pseudomyrmex cubaensis | reverse complement strand
AAAAAAAAAGAATAGCAAAAGAAAATTGTCGAGTATCGTTTGGTGCGCGACGGAAACTTTACAGATGACTAAATCAACAAATCGATAGCGTGTATACACGGTAGGCCGATTATAGAGCGGGGACGATGGCGGATAGTATCTAAGAATAAAGTTTCCGATTCGCCGTCGAGCTAGTTTCGCGCGCGTATGACATTCCGCTTGCGCGTGCTTGCGTGTATGTGTGCGTGCGTGCAACGATATAGCGGCAAGTGAGTCGTTTATTCTTACGGTCGGACTCCCGGTGGAATGACTTTCTACGTGTATATCCGCGCGCGTCTCCGGAGGCCGCCGCGGAGAGTATAATGAAATTGTGATTCTCACAAGAAGACACATTACAGTTCTAATAATCGATCGTCGTGACGTAACACGCGAGGTAACACCTCGGGGCACGAAATGAAGTAACGACGTCGGTAACGCAACGTAATTTTCAAAACGGTAGCTCCATCAGCGCAGCGTAGCTGCGTCCTACGTTTATGGATGCGCAATAACTTTATCGTTTGCAATAAATCAGTCAGGAATACATATATCATTACATCAGCGCGTGGGAATTACATGTCACGAATTATGCCGCACCGAGTGTGTCGCACGAGCTGACGGTAACGCGCAAACGATGGCGCAATTTTTATCCGCCTTTAATACGAATATAAATATATCCGACAAATATTACAAATTTATTTCATTATGATATTATTTTCTGAAGTATTTTCTATTAAGCATTTATATATTGTTTTGTATGAGTAGGTTGTTACAGAGATTATTTGTTTTTAATTACGAGTTCTCGTAAAAAAAAAAACGCGAAAAATTCGAAACACTCGCGCGTCTTTTCTCCGAAACATTCTCCCCTGTCTCTAATTTGTTTATCTTCGCCGATTCGGTCGAGGCCGTGCGCAATGCGCGCATCGCCTTATTTCGCGCTGGCCTTAGTACGTGCTCACTCACACTCACGCGTGCACACACGTGTGTATAGAAACGACGTACTTGATACGTGCGCGCGCGCGCTTCCTCGCAAGGACGGGAATAGAATCGAAACCGGCTGCAACCGACATAAGCGCGCACGTCTGACGATGGCTTTTTCTCTTCTCTTTTTTTTTTCTCCCTTTTTAAAGTCACTCGCGAATCCAGTGTCGCCGAGAGGCGAAGTGGCGAGGCTCTCTCGCGAGAGCCATTCCACTCAAGTAGCAACGAGACACGCCGATGTTAAACGGGCTGGATCTTCTCCTCGCCGCTTTCTCCCTATTGTCGATTATGCAATACCGCGATGCGATAAATTGTTCTTTAAAAGAACGCGCGTGCTTTAGAACGAAGGTATACAAAAATTGCCGCTCGTTAAAAGCATATCGTTTCTTTTATTCCGATTCCGTCGGTTTTTTTCTTGAGCAGAGTTTCGATTTTATGCGCGGCACGCACGCGCGTTGAGTTGTTGCAAGTTGTTTTTTTTTGTTTTTTTTTTTAATTCTAATACTAGAAAATTATCGACGGCAACGTGTCGTTAGCGTAATTTCGCGCGGAATGATCTACCGATGTGGCGATCGCCGCAACAAGCGTGCAACTTTTAATACTTTATTTAGACAAGAAAAACATGTGTTTGGATAAATATGGCTCGGATCTATTGGAACATTAGAGTTTAAGCACTTAACCACACTCGTGTGTACATATCGTAATTACCCCAAATAAGGTCCGCATCGGTTACTAATCACCGCTATTACACCCGTGTTTTATTTGCCGATCCGCGCGCCGATTATACCGGTGTAATCATCCGGTATTATGTGCGCGCCACGCTGTGTGTGCGCCACGTATTTACTATTAATTGCCAATCATTTCGTTCGCCTCCTTCCCCCAGGGTTAATATACTCTCGGAGATCTGTTGAAGTAACGGGGTCTGAACTTTGGGTATAAAATGCGTGTTACACGCGCGCGCGCGCGCGCGCTCTCCTCGCTCCTTGTGTACATTACAGACCGCGATTGCGATTAACTGACGTAACGTGTTATTTCGCGAAGTGTTTCATATGGAGAAACATGTGCGGCGCATTGCGGATGCTTTTAAGATTCCGTAGCTCGGAACGCGCGCGCGCTACGATGGTTCGCTGAAAGGGCTGTGAAACGTCGAGAGAGAAAGAGAAAGACAAGAACTCTCCGGAGAGACTCTCAACGAGAGAGTCCGGACACGAAACGGGTGTTCACGGAAGAGAGCACCCGGCTTACTCCTCTCTCTCTCTCGGCAACTTACCGCGAACACGGACGCGCGGAATAAATGCAGCTGCTCGGATTTTCTATATTCGCGAATCGATGGACGGTCGCATGCGCGTGCTCTCGACGTTTCTCTCCTCTTATGTGTATAGAGATACATATTACAACATTAAGCCGCACATCTTCCGCGTGTGTCTCTCCTTTCGCACATCTTCATTTCTCGCGCGAATTATCGCCGTTGCGTTTGTTTCCATCTGCATAATTCACATCACGCCGCGCGGAAATTACCGCGACGTGCGATTTGACATTACAATCGATGCGACGCAGTAAAAAATTGACCAACGCGCGCGCCTTTTGCAAAAGTCGACGCGCGAAGAGAGAGAGAGAGAAAGAGAGAACTCGATTTCCGACAATGAATCACGTTTTTGCGCCAACGCTGATTGAATCGGAGAGACTTGTGTATATTGTTGTGTTGCAGCTCTCTCGGGTACGTGTCGTGTGTGTTTTCTATTAAAACGTTTATAACTCTGCACGCGCGCGCAACTTACGTAAGTAATTTCATACACGTCCGCGTCTGACCGGAGAAGTGAACGAGGAAGGGGAAGCTTCCTCGGATCCGCGGAAATCCAATTGGGCTTTCGGCGGTATTATCGCTTATCTTGTTATTTTCCAACGAAGGAAGAGATCGTGACGTGAACTTGGCCGTGATAGAGCCAGGCTTCGCCTCGCCGATGTCGTATCGTCCGACGGCATCTGCTTTATCCGACAAACTTGTTAAGAGTCACGACAGGATCATCCTTCGACGAAGGCATTAAGTCCGTGGATATTTCCCGAAATCAAAGGGACGGTTTACGTAGCCGTGCCGTCGCGATTTTACGTAATGCGTCTTTGCAGTAATAGTCGGAATTACGTAAGTGACAGAGGGCGATTCCGCGCGCGTATGATAATAATAGAAACTCTTTCACCGAAATGGCCGGTAGAGTAAGTGCGCCCGATTATATTGCCGTGTTCAGGGGTTAACGATCGTGGATCACCGTGCAACCAGACAGCACGAGCGTCTCGTCCTGTAATGCAAATGCTGAAAGCGATAACTATTGTCACTTGCAATCGCGCCGGACAAGCAACGGAATTCCAGTTCTCGTGTTCTCCAGCCTTTCTCTCTCTCTCTCTTTCTCTCTTTCTGGTCACTTCGCGCTGCTATTACTCACTCTTCGCTATTACCGCTTCTTCTTTCTCTCTTTTTCGTTAAGTAGACACTCGTCCTTTCGCGTGTCTGCTATTTCCGACGTTTTACTTTTAGAACTCATCTTCGAATGGCGCGTCATTAAATCGTAATTAGAGCTTGAAACAAATTTTCGTTTCTGATCAATCAAGTTGATTGTCATAATTTAACGTCGTAACATTATATTATTTGTACGAGATGTTTTCGCACGTGAATATTTGTAATAATATTATTTATCTTTGTAATTGTTAATGTTTTCGTATATTTACAACGCGAACTGTGCGCGACTGTTCGGTTTTTAGAAATTCTCCAAAGCATGACAAATAAGATTTCTTTTTCTCCTTTCGTACTTCTTCTCTCTCTCTCTCTCCGCGTGTGCGCGCGTGTTTTAGCAATTCGAGATCCCGAAGACTTCGACGTTGTCGTTGCTACTATTCTTAGTCGCTCGGACTCATCTTTTCTTTCACGTACCTTTCCAACCAAGTTCCTACGCCGTTTCCTTTCTTAGTCACGCTTGCTCGGGCGTCAAGCGTTTTCGTGTCGAGTCAGCTCGTCGAATTCGCTTGACGTACGCAATTTTTTTTTCGAGATAGAGAGGACATTCGTCCATTCGAGATGACGGAACTCCGGTAACCCGCGCAAGCGGATTACTATATCTAAATTTATAATGTCGAAGCTCTTGACTCGCAATGTATCTGTGAAACGAATGGTTCGTCTCACGTGACGTCACATGCCTGTCACACATTTTGTTTCTAATATCTAATATTTCTCAATATTCTATTTCCTCACTTTATATATTTTTTTGTACTTTGTACATAATATTTGTAAACTTCTCAAAACTTTACCGAGTTTTATGTCACAATTTCATCGCGATATAAATTTATAACGCTCTCGTGCAAATCGAGATATCGGGAAACCTTCGTGTGCGATAGCCGAGTCCTCGTGCGATTGCGGTAACAACGCGACGTACCTTGAGCGTGCGGCGAATGGGCGTGGAGATTTCTTCTCTTTCCTAATCGCCGCCGCGAAGTCGCAACAAAACGAAATTGCGCGTCGCGTATATGCTACTACTAATATGCACGATCGAGCGCGCGCGTTTGTCTACAAATTTTACCGTAAAAGGAAGCGCTGCGAAATCCCGCGAGAAAAGCGAGTGGCGGCGACGTCGTCTCTCTCTCTCTAGGGTTTAATCCTTATTCGCCGATTATGCGAGATGCGAAAGAGAGTCTCTCCTGCGTGTGCGACTCGCGAATTTCGAAGTCAGACCGTTCGAATTTCGAAGCCCTTGGCCCATCGTTGTGCTCGTAATCCTATTGCGATTCGATTGTGGCCGGCGCAATCGGCATTATCCCATTCCTCGAGTTCCTGCGACCTGGCGTGGCTTATGGGATCAGGATGAAATTTCGGATCCGGTCGGTCGGAGAGAGCAACGGCTTTGTTTACGCGCCTGCGGTTCTTCCCCGGTCCTTTTGAGACGAGCAATATGGTTGCGCACGTACGTGTATGCTCATTAGGTACTTCTGCTCATTAATGCGTACGTGTGACGGCCAAGAAACCATCAGCTATGCGGTTACGCGAGTGCGCGTGCAGACGCGTGCTTTCGTATGTAGATTTCACCAGGCTTACGTATTGAACACGCGCGCGAACGAAGATGTGCGTATGAAGTTCGTTTTCGAACACACTTGTGCTCTCTTGTGCGTCGCGACACACATGGCGTGTTTCCGTAACTTAAACTTGTGGAGAAGAAAAAACAACGTTCAATATGATCGTATTTAACTCACATAAAATAATCACCTGTTTGTGTTCTTTTCTAAAGAACTTATTTTAATGAGAAAAATAAGATAAAAATTGATTTTAGCGCGTAATGTTATTGTACATTCGAGGCCTCATTCAAAGTTCCGCAAAAATTTCCGTAAAAACTTTGTTTGTCCGATGCGCGATAGAAATCGGCGCTTTTACTTGGTTAATATGCAAGCAACCGAAGAGCCCGTTGTCGCATATAGAAAGTAAGGAAAACAAGGGCGACGCGTGAATATTAAAAAAGCAGTTAATTGCTATCTGCCGGCGAACATCTCGAAAAGACACGAGACGTGTGTCGCTTCTTCGTTGCGATTCTTCCGTCGCGGTCAGAGATAGCCGCCGCCGCCGCCGCCGACGACGACGATGTTATCGCGGGGTTATCAACGATCGCTCGATCATCTCGCCCCGAGAGATGTGCGAGACCTCAATGTGTTACTCCGTCTTTTCTGCCAATAATACAAGCGCACCTGAATCATGGAAGTAGCTATAAGTCTATGATGGAATAGTGACTTCATCGTATCGGGCGCCTTTCGTATCGGAAAAAGCCCGTCGGTTCTCCCGCGGCTCCTGTTTCGAAAGAATAAGTATGTCGAATCGCGTCGGCCTCGCGGCGTAAAAGTGTGAAATGTAAGAATGCGCATAATAATGCGAATCGAGAAAATCTGTAAAGCGACGAGAGAGAAATGAGATTCAAACCTTGAAAATCTACATGAGGCATGGCATAAATAAGGAAAAAGGAAAAGAGATGCGTGGTTTTTACAAGAATAATTATGGACACACGGAATTTACAAAACAATTATTTATGAATAACGTGTTTATGAGATGTTATAGTTGCAATATTTTATTTTTTATACTATGTCTCTGGCAATGTGCGTTACTTTTATGTTCAATTGTTCGGCATATTGTCTCTGCGCGCGCGCGTTCTCCTTCTCTTTTGTAGATTAGCAATGTTTCCTTGACTCTTTCCACGCCTTAACGCGAAAGTGTTATTCGCGTCGCTGGTGGCTCGTAAAAACAACTGTAAAGCATTCACGCGCGGTTGCGTTTAAATCGCGATGAGAAGATGCTTCCCGTCTCTTTCGGTCGTCCCTTTTTCCTCTCGTCACTTCACGTGAAAATTCATACATCTATTCTGTAGAACTTTTTTTTAGACTACCAGTTCGAAAAATTATTAAGTTTAATTTACAATTTTTTGTTTGCGATGATCCCTTCATTCAGTTTTTACGCTCGTCGTAACTACTCGGCGGTAATAGCAATAACAAGCCATTGCGCTTGTGGCAATGCTATAAAAGTGGTATAAAATTTCATATAAATATTATTTAGTATCAAGCACACACATTGAGATAAGCAATCAAGAATTCTAAGTCCAATATTTGTTTAATAAATATTATACAACAACGTAATAAATAATCAAACAACATAACAAACTTTATTTGTTAAATAAGAACGTGAAATTTGATTCAAACACAATCTATCATTTTTATTTTCCAGTACGCGCGTGTATATACGAAAGAGGAGAGAGAGAGAGAGAGAGAAACGCGCGTGCATATAGTTATGATATAAAAGTAAAAGTTTAATCCGTCTCTTCCGGTTATTAAGTTTCATTTCAATTTATTGCACTTTGTATAAAACCCTCTTCCGTATCTATTTCAATGATTGGCATGGCCTGCAACAGCGCGTATCACGCATTGACTATATGTAACGCAGCTAAATGGGTCAATATGCACATCCGTATATCGTAGTTATGACACTGATGACTGCCTAATTGAGTGGACTATGAGATCCACCGGGTGTCTTCAGATTTATTAACCCAATATTCAGCATCGCGCATTGTGTCCTAAACAAAAGATCTACATCGAATTAGCCGTTTTGTTCGTTGCGACGCTTTGTTCGTGCATTTTTTTACGCTCGTCGTAATCACTCGGCGCGAGTATTAGCAAGTATAATTCTCAATTGAAACTGACAAATTAATAACATACCGCCACACATAGTCACACGTAGAGACATGTGTTTTATAAGCGTAAAACACAAGAATAACGCGAGACTTATTTCGAGACTGACGCTTGAGCGAAAAACACGGAGCGTTTGAAAGAAGAATTCATTTCTACTGAAACTTTTAGATTTAATACGCGGAGGCGTTTTAAGAGACGTTATTAAAAGACTTCAGTTCATATATTTGAAAGTTTTAATATTTTATAGCGTCGCTCGTTACTCACTTTATTATTTTAT
This sequence comes from Pseudomyrmex cubaensis, assembly GCA_014825685.1. Classification (NCBI taxonomy): domain Eukaryota; kingdom Metazoa; phylum Arthropoda; class Insecta; order Hymenoptera; family Formicidae; genus Pseudomyrmex; species Pseudomyrmex cubaensis. The sequence goes on along the minus strand of QVOA01011744.1, from coordinate 63,224 downwards.
TTATCACTCATTACTTACCGTTTTTACGCGCGAGGATTGCGCCGTTAGACCGATATTGGCGTGGAACACGTCCTCGAAATTTACTACCGCCGTTAAGCTGAACTTGCGCGTTATATAAGGCGGAGTTATCGCGCGATAATCGGGCGAAGAATCAATTAAAACCGAGAGAGCCCTCCCCGCCGGCAAAAACCCGGCGCGACGACTTTCGTTGGCGTTCCAACGAAACGAAAAGTACGAAAGTTGTGTGTACGCACGAAAGTAAGGTCACTTTCCGGCGATGGGTTTGTTGCGCGACGACACAATCACGAAGTGGTACGTTTGCATTTGAACAAGGTTGGTTTTCTAACACTTTCACCGAACGACCGGTTGATTTAATACATTGACAGATCCAGATTTTGCCTCGCGATACGCCTCGCAGATTAGTTCAATTTCAACGCGACCGCTCAACCGGATGATTTAGAGCTACCTGTCATTTCCATTTTCTTGTCCCCGACCGAAATATCTCGCCGCTTGCCGTTAATATAATTTGACTATCTTTATTACATCGAACATTGATTTCACTATATATATTTTTTTTGTTTTTCGTTTCGAGAGCGTACAATTTCATCGACTTTGCGAAACGTATATATAAGTCATCACATCGGAGTCATCACTTCAGGGTTAATAACTCGGTTCCAGTCACTGACGGAGAATTCATTACATTACACAAGCGGTAAAATATTTTTAGACGTCCCTGACGCCTCGGGCTGGCGATTAGTATCAGCTACACACTCGGTTGGGCTTACACCGTCTGTATATGTACGAATGTATTTACCGTTCTATAATGTTCGGTCGTTATAATAGCGGATACACCAGCCGCTCTGCTTCGGTTTCCCTCGAACAAGATGCAACACTCGAATCATCCCGCTTCGCGAACGATCGATTTCTCAATTGCGCATTAAAAGAAATTTAAACGGATCTCGTCTACGCGAGACGTTTTCGATCGAAGCGAAATCCGCTGTAACAACCCACGCGCGTGCGGATACAAATAAATCCTTTCAGTTCCTTCATCGAGATTCATCTTTTTTAGATTCATGCAATTTATGTATTATAGCTTAATTTAATTATCTTTAAACTGGTTGCGAGAAGTTGTAAAAGTGTAACTTTCCATTCTTAGGAAATAACTTACGTAGAGAGAAAGAGAGAGAAAAAGAGAGAAAGAGTGAGAGGTAATTTTACGATTACGTTTTTTCGTGAAATCATGAATATTAACGCGATCTGTCGCGACTCGTGTTGTTGATATGCGCGTTATTAAAAAATGTCGAGCGCATTTCGAGTTTCTTCGTTCTCGCAATATCGAGCGTAAATCAATTTGAAACGAACGTGGACTTATATATATATGTACGCATACATACAGATAAAACGCTAATCGCTTTTTTTGCGAATTCCGGTGCAAAGTATCGCAGAGGCGCGATAATTGATGCGGCCAGAAGGTTCCAAGAGGAGGAACTTTGTCATCTTCTATCGACACGTACGTCGAGCATCCGCGTCGCGCTGCATATGACAGTGTTCGTCGCTCAAATGCGCGTAACGCGATATGCGTGCGACCTTTGACCGGAACGTCGCACCGGACCGAGAACCGTTGGTTATCGATTGCGGCAAAGCCTTCATTAATCCGCGGTAACATTGGTTGTGAACGCAAACTTTGGCCGATGACGGACAAAGGCGCGCGCTGGTCGCCTCGGCAAAACGTGCGTTTTCGACGATACGTCCGTTTATCCCCTTCCCTCTTGCGAACCAAGTTTCGCTTATTATTTTACCTTAAACGTTCCACGAGCGCTACGAACTTACTACAAAGGACGATTACGTAGTAGTTCGACGTTCATTTCTAAACGAAGTGTGCGCACAAGCGATATATAACGACGGAATTGCGCTATACGATCGCTGCATTCGTGACTGCTTGTTGTATTTGGACAGGCTACCGCCCGCGGAACAGGTATGGAAATTTATGTAAGACGCTGGAGGGACTGCGGTTAATTAAAATTCAAATCCGCTAACTGTTGGATGTAAGACGCTCTCTCTCTCTTCACACACTCAGAATCTCGGAAATTAATTTCACTCGATAACGAAAGAGAATGAGAAAAATTTAATATCGTCAATAAAATGAGAACGCGCGCGGATTAATTTAGATCGCAATTCGCTATAAATAAGCATATGCAAATATAAAAAAAAGTGCGATTCAGCTTTTTAAATTACCGAGAGCTGCGCGCGATAATGAACGCGAGAAGAGAATTATTTCGAGAACGCAATCCGGAACGGAACGATGATGATCCGAAGCCGGGCCGTGAGATTCCCGCGGCCGTCGATTCTTCGCGTTAAATAGACCACATCGATGCACCGTTTAATCTTCGATCGGCTGCCAAAGTACCATCTCGTTCGGCGCGCCAGCGCATCGCGCAGAGCCAGCGGCCCCGGCGTCGAATGGACTTGGCTTCAAAGAAACGCCAGCAGAGAAAATTCGATTGTCCGCGCGAACTCATTGTGACAGGCACGCCGAGCGAAAATTGATTACAGAATTTCTGCCTTTCTATTTCACTCGGCCTGCAGATAACACCCTTTTTCCTCCGCCAATCTTCGCCAACTTCCGATTAAATCCGAGAGGAATTTCTGAACGCAGCGCGACAGTTTGCGACAAACAAAATCCACTTACTTGCATCGAAGAGCGGAATTCGCAAGATTGAATACAAATATTTACCTGTCCTCGATCGAAAAAGAGAGAGAAAACAACATTTAATTTAATAAACAAACAAGGAGAAGCGATTTTTAAGAAAACAAATCAAGAATTTAAAAAAGAGGACAAGGCGAGATAATATTTTTTGCAATAATTCATGTAAACAAAAGTAAATAAACTTGTGTAACAAAACTTATATATCATTTTGCACATTTGCGTTTATTCTTACAACTAGAAGCCTCTTATTTAAATTTTTGAAACGTTTAATTTTTCTAAACTAAAACAAGTTACACACACACACACACGCACGCACACGCACACACATACGCACACACACACACACACAAAGGTAGTAAAATGTAAAATTATTTCTCAAGACTCTTTATCAACTTTTCCTTTGAAAAAATACACGACGTGAAAGAAGCTATCAATAATATTAAGGTCGAAAGTTCACACAGTGTGTATCCTCGCGCGATGCATCATCGCCGGGGAAAAACTATTAAGAAAAAAAAAGAAAAAAAAATACTTCGGTAACTCTTCCTTCGCCAATTATTAAACTTGATTCGACAAATAGCCGAACTGCAACAATGGACCATTGTACAGACCCTCGACTATTGTGCGCTCTTTGTTTTCTCCGTGGTCTCTTACCGCGACGCGCCATCCCGTCAACGCAAGCGAAGACGAAGACGGGGAGGAGAAAAGCGGAGAAAACATCGCGCGCGCGCGCTCGGGAGCGAGAGAGAGATCGAGAAGGGAACAATGCAGGAACTGCTGCGAGATCACTCGAAGGAGGCCTGGAGGCTCTCCTCGGCTAGCATCTGTCGTTACTCGCCGCGCGAATGCGCTATTACCGCACTTTAGAACGCGCCTGGCGCGGCTTTCAAGCACATGTCGGCCTTCGTTTGTCATCGTGACAGTTTACGGTGTTCGCTCGCTCTCGCACCAACTCGGCGGCGCGGCAGAGATGAGGAGCTTGTCTTTCGCGCGAATCCTTCCGTCTTCTTATCGCAACGATCCATCGACTCTCGCGCGTCATTATATCTCAACCGAACATTCCGCGTCTCGTTCTTCTTCGTGAGCCGCGGCCACGTGCTCTCATCCGACGCGTTCGTCGAGGGAGAAATTCCTCCCGTCTCGTCGTTCCCGTCCGCTTAGTTTCGTTCCGAATTCTCGATTACCGTTTACCTTGCCTGTCCCTAAGTCAGTGCCGAGAATAACCGATCTGATGACCGTTTGACATTTCGCTAATTTCGAATGCGACGCATCAAGGTTGAATTCTCCCGGTATCGATTCGCTTAATAATAGGTGCGGCGATATGCATTAATCACTCGAAATATTGCCCCGCATTGTACGGATGCGGATTTATCGGCACGATGCGCTTAAATGCCCGCGCTATTTCGCGCTAGTTACGCGCGACTATTCTTGTCTGTTAAAAAAAAAGAAAGAGAAATATGTTTGCCGTATTATTCACTTTCAAGAAAAGCGCGACGCGATGGCACTTCGACAATAATATAGTTATCGGTGTCATACACACACATATCGCTGCATCAACAGTGACTGATCTTCGTCTCATCTCAACTGTTAACCGATACGCGAGATTCGGTGAGGCACCGTGTTTTCCTCTCTTCGGCGCGATTTCTGCAACGCGGTGTAATTTGTAACTCGCTTTTTCCATCGTACACGTTGTCGTGTTCCATTTTCATGAGATTTCTGAAGCGGGTATTTGTTTTTAAGCCTTTGTACAAGAGTGCGTTGTTATTATATTATAGCGCACGCTCGTCGCAGACGCTGTTTCGAAATCGCACTCCGTATCGTGCGCGAATAAAAAAAAAAAAAATAATAATAACAAGATACGTTGCGCATTGCGCGCGTACGATCGCTCGCGCTTCCGTGCGAAAAATCGTCGGCTGATTTACACGTAACGAATAATGACGAGCACCCGTGCTCGTTATCTGTCGGTTGTATCGGTGTCGCTACTCAACGCGATGCGAGAAACTTTCCGCGATAATTACAATTGTTAATCAGCGCTTCGATTACGGAGGGAAGCGGCGATGCGCGCGCGTTGCTCCGCTCGCAACGACACACGCGCGAACAAACACAAGCGCTCGCGCGTGCGCGAGCGATTTCGGCTCTTTCTAAACGTCGATTTTCTTTGCGCGAAATTAATCGCCGCTTTTCTCCTCTTCATTCGAGAAATGTCAAACGTTGCTTTTGCAACATTCCTGCGGCCGCGCTCGGACGGGTGCCACAAAGTGTTAGATTAAGTGGACACTTTGTTGACAGCGCGGATCTCTCTCCAGCCGCATTTTCGCGTTGCTTTCGAACTCGCGTAAAACAGATCGACATTCATTGCGACCGCACAAGCATTAGGTCCGTTTTTTTTTCTCAAACGGCACTTATTACATAAAAAATTGATACTTGCGCGGCCGCGAAAAATACGTTCTCTTCCTCGTCGCGAGAGAGGCAGCGCTTTGAGAGATAGCGAGAAATCTCGAGTGTTCACGCGAGGAAACTTACCCGGACTTGGACTTGCGATAAAAAGTAACGAGATAACCCACGCGTGCATTTTTGCACCACCACCGGACGGAACCTCCGCGCTTTCAGAGATAGCTCGATCTCGCGTTCGCGGGAACTTCGCTTCGTTTATCGGTGACGTAATCTCTCGAGCGCGCTGGCGAATAGGAACGACGCTTCTTCGTAGATATAGGATATACCGGAAGGAACGAACTTATCCGAATATATATACATATATACGATGGCGAGAAAGACGAAACTGAAGACGGAGGAGTCTGTATCAGCGTTCACCTCGTTGCGGAGGTTAGGCCGCGGAGGTCGCGCGGAACTTCGCCGCGGAATATAACGTGGTCGGAGTTCTCACGGTTGGGAGAAGAACCGGCGAAGGAAGAGAAGTGGAACCAAAGAGGAATCAATTTATTAGTAAAGAGATGAGGAGGATAATTATCTTTACTTCCTGGGATTTCTGGCGAATATACCGGTTCGAGGTGCCGAGAGCGGACCAACCGCGGTGATAATCGCGTAAAAATACTCTAATGAAACGCCGAGTGCGGTATCATGATGGGAGAGAAGAGAAAAATATAGAAACTTGAAATTGTAATAGATAATATTATGAAAAAGAAACACACGCGCAAAAAAAAAAAAAAAAAAAAAAAAAAAAAAAATAGAATAGGAAAAACACAATTGCGTGAGATTGATAAATTCAGTAGCTGAGAATGGAAGAAGAAAAACACGAGAGAAAGGATAATGAGAACTTTCCAATTCTGCATGCAATAATTGCGTATGAATAAAAGATACGTTCCCGGGATAAACGGGATAGTCGGCAAAACGTGACACAGTGTGATTGGCGTGACGATTCTCAATGTGTTTTTCGCCGCAGGCGAAGTATCTCGCGCGCAGTCCGAAACACACACTTCATTTTCACAAGGAGCAAAATAAAGAGTTTCACGTATTGTTACATCTCGGCGATAAAAACTTTAAATTTTTATTCTAGCGAAGTACTCGTTTTTTATCATGCGCGTTTATCTGCCGCTTCTAAGTAAATACAATTTAGCGACTTGTTAACCAAACATTTCCATTGCGAGCGAGGAATAAATTACACTTTGTAATACTCGGTAAACGCGGCGTTTGCGGTAATGAGAGAATTTATCGGCCAGTCGTCGATGTGTCGAGTCGAGAACACGAGTCCGAAGATTCCGTGAAACATAGCGTTTTCACGTCTCGGACGAGAGGGATTCTCTCCGTTTATTGAACAACGGTGCGCGCAGCAGACGGTTAAACAGTACGTACAACTGCGAGAGAGTATACAGTGGACACAAATTCGATCATCTTGATGACATGCTTTGCAAATGGGATTCGCGATTGCGGACCGCGGTATAATTCGCGTTTAAGATAAGCGCGCGCGCGGCAGCGGCAATACGGCGTTTCACGTATCGGGACACCGCTACTTTACATCTGGCGGACGGATCTCGACACACGTACGTGAGAGACTCGTAAATCCGCGTAGAACTCGAAGGCTCCTCGTACCAATCATTCCTGGCAGTCGAATCGAAAACGGAATGTGATATCAGGGTCGGTGGTAGGCGATAAACTCTGCGAATGTAGGAATAACTTGAATTACAGAAGAGATACGCAAAAAATCTCTGGGCGAAAGATCGCGAAGAAAATGTAAATATAAATAAATGTAAATAAATGTAAATAAAATATAAAGTTCTTTTCCGTCAGCAAGAAATCTCGTTCGGTTTTTTACGCGTTTGACAGCGGTGTAATTTACGCGCGTAAATAATTGAAGCGATTTATTAATCTCTCGCAACACACTCGCGGAGAGACTCGTGCGGCCCTGAACGTGATCTTCTGTCGTTCGTCGGCGATCGAATAGCAATAGAGAACTTCCGCGTTTCGAGAGCGTCTCACGATCGCGATTGATGATGCCTTGCGCGCGAGGACCTCACACACACACACACACACACACACACAAGGATTCGCACTCTTGTTTCTCTCACACGGGGTAAGTTGCACACATGTCGCCGAAAAGAACAGGCCGTTAATCGCTTCTCGTTAAGCCGTGGCGATCCAGCAAATCCCGCGTGAAAATCGAGATATCGTAGGTAGTACGAGATATCTCGTAGGTAGCGAGTGTACGCGCGCTATACTTTCTCGTTTTTTTGTCCGCTTCTTGTTTCGCTACCGGGTGTTTCGCAACACCCGTGTCCGCGGTCGTAAGAATCGCTCGAGCAAAATTTTGTTTTTCCCGAGCAAAATCGCTAACAAATGTGTCAGCAAGATTTTAAATCAAACAAATTGCCAACAAGTCACAATTGCCAACAAGTCGCTCGTCGGACGCAATCGTCGTTGTTGTTTGGCAAAATTGAAAACGATGAAATTCGCGAAATAAGATCAAAATTTACAGCGTGTTTGCGTGACGCGATGCGAAGGCAATAAAAACGCAGTCTGCGAGCTCGTAAATTTACACTTGTCTTCGATAAATATAAATTTGATACTTTCGCAACGCGCGTCTTAATTTCCTCTTAACCGAAATTTATATCTTTACTTTTCCTCGTGAGTGATTCACCGCGATACGTCGCTTTGTTTGTACGAAGCCAAAGAAACGAGTGGCGCAAACAAAAGAGTCCCGTAGAGGCGCGGTGATTCGCGGCCGCGTTCGCTGCTCCGATCGGGCCACAATCGCGGTTGAACAATCCCGTAAAAAGGTTTTTAGCGGCGTAGGAGAAAGCGTTCGGAAATTTCATCCAAACGGACGGCATGTCCGCGCGGGAGAGGAGAACAGAGTCCCCCGTTTGGCAAAAAGTCAAGTCGTCATGGTTTCGTGGCTCGCGCTATTTTCCCCCTCGGTAACGGGCGGGGAAAGGGAGGAAGGGAGAAGTGAGTCATTGACTCGGGCCGCGTGTGTATCTCGTTTATTTCGTCGTCGGGATTCTATGGGATACGCAAAAGGAAGACCGGGATAGGAGGAGGAAACGGGGGGTTAACATCGTCCCGGATAACGCATCGAAAAGCTCGTTACGTTCGGCGACGTCGTTCGTCCTTTATCGTTACTATCTGCGAATATTCGGATTCGCCTCGTTTCCAATCGACATATACCTCTCGAACGGAGAGACACTCGATGGGCTTTTCAATGCGAACGAGTGTGTTCCACCGCTCGGGTGTCGTGATCGTCGCGGGGTGATGGAGAGAGAGAGGAGGAGGAGGGGGAAAGAGAACGCGCGAATTGAGAAAATCAGAAAAAAGTCCATCGGTTTACAGCCGGTGTATCGGATCGATTCCTGATACGAACCCGCGCTAATAACGCTTTCACGCTGACGAAATCGCGGGAAACCGACAATGCCCGCGCGTAATTTCTGGAATCATCGTGCCGCGCGAGGAGAGAGGGTGTCGTCACAATTGTAACTCTCGCGCGCGCTCGTTCTTCGCGCGTTGCATCGCTTTTGCGTATTTCGCAAACGCGCCGTATAATCCCTGCGACCTGAAGAAGCGCGACGTAAAGACCTTTTCCACGCCTTCGCCTTCGGTACTTCTAGATAATTAGGCAGATGGTAACGCGTATTAATTTACGCAATTGAAAGTTGTATGTTTAAAGCATGACGCAATTTTGTCGAGAGATTGCTCGAGAGTTCTCGACGTAGTATGTGCGCGAAGTAAGTACCTTCCGCGCGAGAACGCGCTCGTGGAACTGGTGTGGAGGACCTATCGAGCCAATCGCGAGAACTTGATCCCGCGACAATACGTCTCTCGCAAATAAGCGACATGTGCGCGTATCGTTACTTTCGACGTATATTATCATCGACACGCGCGGACAAATGTATTTAGCGGCAGATAAGGGAATCGAGCGCGCGCGCAAAAAAGGAAAACGGAGAAAGGACTTATTACTTCCTGAAAGATAGATTTTTTGTTTAGCTAACTGTTTTGCCGACTTGTATGCAGATGGCGTGAAAGTTGCGCGAAATATTGATTGTGATAAAATAGCGATAGACATACCGGTTTTGTTGTGTCGTAATTGAGGAACTTAACTGAATACCAACAACAAGTTTTGCCACACAGAATTGTCTTAAACCGCATTCTATCATTTATTTATTGTTCCAATAAAGAATATATTCTTGTGTTTTATATTTATTGCGAAAGTTTTAGAAAGTTGCGAAGAAAATCTTCCGAAAAAAAAAAAAAAAGCTATTGCGAAGGAAGGAAACCTCGGGTATCACTTTTTGGCCCACAATCGCGGGAGCTTCTCGGTATATGAGGAGAAGAAATCTACGGGATTTCGTCGAGGTATCTCGCTGGGAAATCGTAATATCCCTGAGATATCCCCGCAAGAACGGGGATATCTGCGGAGAATATCTGTAAAGATATATTAATGTAAATATACATACCTATATACGTGTGCACAAACGTATACACTTTTACATCCAAGATGTTCTCAGAATGTCACCAGATTTCCCTCGTAATATTTATTTACATTTCTTATCGGGAAGTAGATCTCGCGGAATGTAGATAAAATCTAGATTAAAAAAAAAAAAAAAACGATAAATATCTCAAAATTAAAATTTATGACGAAGATTTACGTTTGCGAAAGAATATTAACGCTATTTGAGGATGTATGTCCCGAGATGTTGGGGAAGAAAACTTTCATTTTTAAAACGATATAAAAATATAACGTATTAAATAACTAATCGAGTGTGCTCGTTCGCGTCAAAATGTAATACATACATTCAGGATCAGATTAGATACTTAAACTTGCTCGATTTCAAATTGTCGCACACGGGGAGAAAGTCTCGCGCTCACATTTTATTCCTTTTCTTTTTCACACACTCGCGCACATCTATCCTCGAACGTGACGGATCGCGCACGTCACCAGGCAAAGGTGGCGACGGAACATTGTGTAATAAAATCAATAAAACCTCTCGGCTTATTCTCTGGTGGTTAACACGCCAATCGAAAGAGTGTAAGTTCCATTCTTGGGGTACGTCAATGCGGAAATACCACGCAAGTCCTGTCTTCGTGCACATCTGTCATTTTTGGCAAAAATCACGCGATTATTATTAGATATTCGTTGAAAAATTTAATAGAAATGTTATGATATAATAGTAACTATACTATAAAAAAAAAAAATTAACAAACATGCTCTTTTCTCTTATATTTTGCTTTTTGAGATATTTCCTTCTCGGACTTATCATAATTAATATGAAAGATAAAATATCGCTATATATCTGTCGTAATATCTGTCGAGGTTTCTTGTGTGTATAATGTATGTGTGAAATCCACCACTACGCATAATATGCGAGCTCGCGGAACCAGCTACCGTCGAACCTGCGGCGAGATAAGGTTCGCCGCTATCGCGAAAGCCGACTATGCAACCGGAGGTGTAGCCGAGCCCTACCGTCCGCGCGCCGAGAACATCGCGAAACTTCCTTTCCGCATGGCCACACAGCCCGCTCGTTGCTGTCGAGTTACTACCGCTACTCGCGTCAGGCTCTTGGGAGATTTCGCAATTAGGCGTATCTCGGGGCTCGCGCGCTCGCGGAATCGCTGATTAACGTATTAACAATTAATTTCTTTGCGCGATAAACCCCGCGAACTTTATGAACAATTCACTACATCCCGTAACGGATCATTAACATTTCGTATATTTTAAACTCGCGACGATTTATTGCACATTTCTTTGGCGGTGCGATCGTGCGCGATACCCTTTTATCGCGAGACGCCATGCTTTCGCCTCGCGTGCACATTGCGATAACTAGAGAGCTAGAGAGAGAGAGAGATAAATACAAGAAAGAGAGTGCGAAACAATAAAATTATCCATCTGAGAATTGCCGTGTATTAAATAATAAAATTTTATTAAGGGGAAAGTTGATTGTATTTTATTCGAAAAAAAATTCACGAATACAATACTGGATGTTAAAACCGTGACTACAAAGATCAGACAACGCATAATGGTGAAGGTGATAAAAATAAATGAAGTAACACGAAATTACAAAGAAGCGTTAAGGTTTTTACGAGCGACGACTTCGCTCCCGTAATTGTTCAGGCGCGTTGAGACTCACAGTCGGCCTTAATTTTTTGACAGGTTCTCCTTAGCGCCGCATAAACGAGTTTATGCGCGCACGTGCCGATCCGGTATCGCCGATAAATCGCGATCAATACGCGAATGGCAATACACTGTGAAGGTAAAATTCGTCGGGCGCAAAACGTAACGACGAAGAATAGTGTTATTCGCTTGGCGCGAGAATATAGCAGGCGAATCTCTCATTTTTCTCATGCGGCAGTGAATCAACCTTTAAAGAGCGCGTCGTCTTTGCGGATTGAATGCGATTTCGCAAAATGTGAAAACGAAGTACGTCTTCGACACACACGTTTCCCGCGTGTCTTTCGCTATTTTCTCCGTCTGTGAATCGCGGGATCGTTGACAGGCGTCTTTTATTAAACGATCCTCAGACGATCAATATTTATCGTTTGATACTCGCGACATTCTTGCCAATGTGTGTATGTGTTGTATGTATGGATCGTGTCTCTGATCGTTTGCTGATAAATGCGATACGAATTGACTTTTCCTCGAGCAAACTGCGATCGCATCTTTTTTACCACATAGGTATCGCAACTTTGTGTTCGCGCTCTCAGCTTTTTATTTATTAAGATATTTTATTTTGCTTTCCAGCAAGAAACACCGTTAAGAATTCGAAGGTTAAACAAACAATCAAAGAACAGTTTCGTTGTTTAGTCGCGCTTTTATTCTTTTTTTTGTTTGTTCTAAAGCGTTGATATTACAATCATCGTCTCTTGACAAGTAAGAAAAGATTGACGTCTCGACGTACTTGTCAGGAACAATATTGCTTTGAAAGTTCCTATTAGCGCACGCGACGTAAAGTGATATCGCCACTTTGCCGTGCGTAAGTTCGTCGACCGGCCGCGCACAGAAAATGTTTTTTGCGCTTGCGCTTGCTATTATTGTAACGGTGTAGAAAATTAGTCACGACGCGCCACGGCCCGGAGAAGAAAGCCGCCGAGCACGCGCTGACTGCCAACAACACTTTGCCATAACGACACGCAGATCGGAGAAGGCACAGCCACGGAATACAAATTAAGATCAATTACGATATTGCAGTTTTATTCCACGCTCGGTTTTCCATATATCGATCGCAAGGAAATGAAACGCGATGGAAAAGTTTCGTGAGATATTGATCCCCTTGTGTAAGCGCGTCCACTTTGCGTGGCCCTTTCAGAGCTGAAGTGAAAAGATGTCTTTTTAATCTTAATGGTATACACGGGACACGTCTTCCGTCTGTCAGAGATACGTAACGTGATTGCATACCTGACAGACAGTGACACGCGTCCCTAAATGTCACTCTAAATACATCGCTTTCTCGCGCGTTTCGAAAGAAGAAAAATAACTTCGAGAATAAATCAATTATAACAGTACAACCTCCTCCTCCCTCCGGTTCACGCATGTCATAATTTTTTCACATTTACATTTTTTATTAAATTTGTCGTAGACATGTGCGTGATATGTTTAGTAACAATTTTCTCGCAAAACTTTCTTATAAGCTTTGCGAGAAAATTGTTACTAAACATATCACGCACATGTTTTACACATATTTAGGATGTACTTGCCTACATAAAATACACAACTAAAATAAAATTGTAAAATTAAAATTTTTGTTCTTCTATGTACGAGGATTACACGATTGATTATTTGAAATATGATTTCAATTTGTACGTGTGTGTGCTGCCGAAAAGTTTTCAGTTACCGACTTAATTTAAACCGCCAACGGATATTAATGAGTTGCCTTCACGACTTTGACTTTCAAATCGATCTTAAAGAATAGAATACGTTCCGGAACTGCTCCGATAAGAAAATCGGCTAATGAACCGGTTTGCTTTGAGTTTCTCTCTCTTTCTCTCTCTCTTTCCTGGGCGCTCCCTCCAATTGAGCAATTGCAAATATAGTTTGAAGTACAGAGGGGGCAATTGCCGAGTGGCGTTACATTGTACACGAGGTTGCGTGACTGGATCTTCGTCGGGCGCGAGATAACGCGTCGCGCGGTCTTTACCGTAACGTCGGCCTCGCTCTTATTTGCACTACGGGCGGCGGAGATGATTAGGGTTGAGGGGCACACCGCTAGGCGCGCCGGGTACACGCACGGATTGTCAAGTGGAGCATCCCGCAGAGAGAGATTTTGTTTCCGAGAAACGCGCGTTTACCGATCGCCATTTATCATGATTATACCCGCCGTGTGTACGTCTAAATCGTACGTGTACATGACTCCGATATTTCGCGTATAAAACGTCGTCGCGGTATAGAGTCCACGTTTCACGGCTCGCTTAATCTTATCGCGCCGCAGAGAGCCGCTTGCAAACAGGAAGCGTATCTTCCTGTCGAAATTCTTGACCTCGATATTTCCTGCGCGTCTTACGATAAAAATCGGATCAACTATCGCATCCATGTGACTCTTGGAAAATTTGAGGAACCTTCCCGGAATATATCTGTGATTAGATTAAATGAATGACAAAAATTAACAATAAAAGATTAGATAAATTTCTCGACGTCTCACACGTGGGAACACGTTCTTGAGAAATTTTCTACTCTACGGCACTTTTTACTGTTCGCCAGAACCACATCTGCGAGTTATCGATAGTTTTACTTTCATATTATACGATAAGGCCTGAACGTTTCTCGGATGTGTACACGCGAAGTCTTAAGGAATTCACGTAAGCGCTTGTGCAAACAGCGCGAGAATTCTCGATTCAACAAGCTATTTAACATGACTGGCGACGTCGCCGCTGTACAAGCCGAATTACCGGTCTTGCCCGGGTCTTCTTCGCAAACGAAACGGGTTCGCGCTAATTAGCGCGAAAGTTGTCATCGCGTTTTTTACTTGCCTTAACAAATGTTTCAAGTAAAGTGAAAAAAAAAAAAGACCAGATCGAAGCGAAAACTTGATCGCGCGTTTTTTTTTTTTTTTTTAAAGAAAGGACAAGGGGAGAGAGAAAACTAGAGGAAGTGCGGCGCCGATGAAGAAAGCGGAAGGTGGAAATATAACGGCGCAATGCGCGCGTTTCGACGTTCCTAAATCACAATATTCCGCCGTAGGTGCGAGCGAGCGAGCGAGCAAGCTCAGGGCTCAACCGGTCCGACCGACGAGGACCTCAAGTTCAGAGGTTATCTTATGTCATGGGAATGTTATGTACGTACACGAGACGCGTGTGTACGTACCGATGTTGACTACTCGCGGGAAGATCGTGTGCGTGAAACGTACAACTGCTTGGAATGATGCGATCATGATGTTCCGTCGCTGTTGGTTTGTGATTCAACGTGGATCTTCATTGCGTCTCTCATGTCACATAAGTGTGTTGTTTTTAGGAAAATTCTCAGAGACCAATAAATGTCAAGCCAAACATTTTGATGAAACGTACCGCAACGACAATCGTGACATTAATAATTACACAATTAGACAATCTTGGCATTTGTTTGAGATTAATGATATGCGGAATTATATACGGAAGAAAATTAATTAATCAAATTTCCGATAAATGTTGAGAAAGAGAGAGAGAGAGAGAGACGAAGAGGTAGCTGTAATGTGCGTGTCATTTTACAGTTTAATTACTGCGCATCGCGTTCGCGGATACGCGCAGTTTCATACGTAACGCCGTGTACCTTGTAATTTCTAATAAGGGAGGCGGCCGCGTTATATTTTGCGCGCGAGAACACGCGACAAATTAATTAATTGAGTTCCGGAACATTTTCGTTTACAATTGCTTTCAACGCGCCGCGGTATTGTATCACACACACACATACTATTCTATTTTAAATCTATATAACTAGAGCGCGCAATTAAATGTGGGTGCTGTTAAATAAACGCCGTGTAGAATTGAATGGAATAACACATTTATTGGCGATTTGCGTGTATTTAAACGTTTATACAAAAATAAAAGTTTCCGTAAACTACGTGCCAACATATTTAACCGTAATTAAATGGCAATTACAGAACGCGTCAAGAAAAAATAGATTGCGTCTCTTTTATTTTGCGTCTCTTTTTTTTAAATCACGTTTTGTGATTACATTATTTATTCATCATAAATCCGAGCCGATTTTAAAATCCGTGTAGTTTATAATACACGGTCGAAGCTTCCGGTTCTCAATGTTTTTCGCGCGTTTCCTCACTTAAAACATAATAATCAGTATTGAAATAACGACCTTTTTTTTTAAATCTCTCTCTTATTTCTGTTTCAGGATTCATAAACTGCAATGCCGCCAACACGCTGCAGTCGCTCGCGCAGCTACATGGTGAGTGAAAACTAGTTGTTAATCTCTCCCTCTTCCCCTTTCGCCTCCCTTACACCGCTTACCCTCGCGCAGGTATATATTGTATACATCCCGCGTTACGTTTATTGCCAGAAGATGATCACCGGGGGAGGAAAGGCCGCTCTCGCGCGGATTCAATTAAAATTTATAGTTACGTAATACCCGTGCAAGAGGTATGCGCGCTTTCCTGCCACGACGACGGCAATCGTGGAGGAGAGGGCGGGAGGGGAGAGGGAACGCGCGGCCCTCCTCCGCAACGTTCACTTCCTCTTTCTTCATCGTAATCACCACCGGGGGAAGGACTCGCGGGGCTCCGCAACCTGTACTTTGCTCCCGCAAGTCGGAGTCGCGCGGCGCTAAAAATTTCGTTTTTGATTTAGCGCGTGCGCCGCTGCCGCCACCGTAAATTTCACGACTCCCAGAGTGAAGGGGTTTGCAAAAGCGAGGCGCGCTTTTTACACCCGCGCGCGCGAGCCGAGCTAACAAGTTCAACGCGAGCGGCGCGTAGTACATACATGTATACATCCCGCGAAGAGCGCGAATTCTCCGCGCATGTAAATCGATACGTAAATATATTGGCTCGTAAATCGTTGCGCAAAACGCTAACACGACCGCTTCTCTTCCCCGTTCGACCGCGAAAATATGTGAGCGCGCTCGAACTCGTTAACATTTTCCGGTGTGTGCTATTTTTAGCAACGCTCTGGCGCGTGTTCGGTATATAGTTTAATGATACTACTTGTTAACATTTTAGCGTAGCGCTCGAGCGCGGATTTCTATATATATAATATTTTTTTGCAAATGCGCGCGATACGATCGTTGCGCATCGCGATCGTTTTCCTCTCGGATTACACGTTCGAACATCTATGGTATACCAAGCTTCTTTCTGCACAGCTGCTTTTATATATTCTTCTGACGTGTTTTTGCCGGCGTGTATAAACGCGCAAAGAATTTTTTTTTATAAACTGGATTACATTACTTTCGGAAAAAGGGTTGACAAATACACTTCAATTATTAAGTCTCGTAATGTGCGACGCGTTTGTTCGCGCTCGATGTTGTGCGTCGTTGATCTTCGGTCCCGCGCTTCTTCAGACCTCGATCGTAAAGATGTCCCAGGTGCAATTT
Source organism: Pseudomyrmex cubaensis (assembly GCA_014825685.1). NCBI lineage: Eukaryota > Metazoa > Arthropoda > Insecta > Hymenoptera > Formicidae > Pseudomyrmex > Pseudomyrmex cubaensis. The sequence goes on along the minus strand of QVOA01011744.1, from coordinate 46,566 downwards.
CTCCTCTCGCGTTGTGTTCGTTATTAACACCACAAAGGCTTACCAGGAAAGCGGTTGGGAGAGTGAAAGAAGGACAAGATTTATTTTCGCAACGCCGCGAATCCAAAAGTAGCTGTCGCGCGTTTATGGACACGCCGAGGCGTTTCGAATTTCATTTTTTCTGAGAAAAGATTCGTCTTCTCCCCTGAGTATCACATATTCTCGTAAAATCCTCGACGTGCGACACTTATCTTTTTATCGATCGGCATCGGAATCTTTTACGTCTCTTAAAAAATTTTTACGTTAAGGTTTCGAGACTTAGGAGAGAAAAAATAGCAAGTTATGTACATTATAAGAATAATCTATAAATAACTTCTAGGTTTTAATCGTGAGATTAAAACGAGAACTGTGGTCGCTATATTAAGCGAAGACGTTTTACGCCTTTTTTAAAGCTAATTATTGGCGCACGCAGACACGCATATTTGCGAAATCATATCTTCTAAAATCGAACTTAATCGACTTGCGATTGTCATTATGCGTGCGGCGTCGTACACGTCGCAGACGAAAAAGAACGCCACGGCATTTTAGTCAGAGACTTTATACCCGGCAGAAAGGCGATGAGCTAATTAACTGTCCGGTGCACTTTGAGAGCCGAAATGACCTCGCATTTGCACACACACACACACACGCTACGTAAATTTGCTTGCACGCATACAATTTTGTCGACGTCGGATGAATGAGGCTCTAATTGCATATTATACCGACTAAATATTTCATCATCGCGTTAAATAATACTCGCGTAGATGTAGTTGAGTTTTACTTTCGGCAAAGTTCACACCTGAATTTCCGAGTTTCGATGTATGTAATCGGAGGCGAGTTTTTCTCTCTGGAATCTCTCAGAAGTGCGCTCAATTTTATTAAAATTGAGTTCTCTCTGACACAATTTTCAATTTTACACACTGAACTGTCGATTAAAAAATTACAACTTTCTCAATTATTTTCACAGTTATATCCAAACCTCAAAATCGACGAGCTAATTTTACAGAGGTCGAACGCACGGCGAGTCAAAGCGCACGTGGAAGAATTATAAGAGTTAAGACGGAAATCGAGTTGGAGTTCATTTTATACGCGAGTTCGCGCTCGAAAAGTGAGAGACTTGCTTAACTCCTCGTGCCTTTGATTTCACTTGTGATTCCGGTCTTTTATACACCCACAACTTTTAAATATAAGGCAGAAAATTAAATGCATCGCGTTTAAAACAGCCGCGAGTGAAGTGTCCCTCGAGATTTTCGTCAAAGGCACTCGTAACTTTATAAGTCCGATTACGTGGCTCTATTCTTCAAGAAGAGATTTCCCCGACGGCCGGAAACGGCGACTCGCTTAATTTTCTGCCGTCTCGACTGTGAAATTTCGATGCGACTAAAATCTTACTCCAATTTATCGGATACGCGCACATTTCCGGGCACACACGAGCGCGCGACTATATGTCTGCCCGTTTTCTTTAATCCTTAAACGTTATCCGACGTTTTCTCAGGACTATTTTTAAACTTTGTGTCCCAAACCTCGAAGTGAACTTTGCCCTAAGTGTTTTCATTAATTCAGTTCAAAAGTTTGAACTGAATTCTTAAAAATACAAAAATAATATTTCTTGATAAATATAATGTAATGTTTGTGATTACTTATAAAACAAAAAAAGAGAGAAACACGATAGCATGTATCTATTATACATGCTATCTGTATCTATTATACATATTTTACACTTAAAAAAAGCTTAGCTGTTCGTGCAAAAAAATCGTGATATAATTGCTATCTTTCCAACAGGTTTATTTAATCCCTCATCCTCATTAAACTGATGCTCTGTTCTTATCTTCGTATACGCTTTACACATCCGCGTATGTTGAATGTATTATGGCGCTATAAGCAACATCCATATGAACGTGCTTTTCTTTCGCTTTGTCATGATGGTTACGTGGCTCAGCGCGAGAGAGACAAAGAGAGTGAGAGACAGTCACGGCTATCACACAACTGTATCTCTTATCTTAATTCCTGGGGAGCTAATATATGTAGACAAATACACACGCACGTGTCGCTACGTTACGCGCGTCTAAATATTCCGCGAGCCGCGGTACCGACATTTAATATGTTTATTAAATGTATACGGAAGAGGTCACGTAGCATGTACTACTGCTCGCATACATAATACAGTTACGAACACGCATGCGAAACGTTAAGAGTCGACCCGCTGATGTGACGGTATAACCGACCGCATTACCATATATATTGATCCATCCTAGAAAACGCGCCTGTAGAATCGCGCGCGCTCTCAGACCAGACGTTCTACCGTCGCTTTTTGACAATGTCGCCGGTTACGCTCCTCGGCTTTTTTTTCACGCTCTATGAATCGCCTCGCTTTTCTGTATGTACACGTGTGTGCGCGACGCAATATTTTGTTTTTTTTCTTTTGTTTTTTTGTTTTACTTTTTTTTTGACGTCGAATAATACACGCACCTGACGCGCCGGTACTTCTGTCCTATTCGTCAGGGGGGTTTTTTGTACACACAATACCGTACTTTAAATATACCGTAAGCGTTCCAAGTGCTCGGCGCGGAACGACCGAGGATCGTCGACTTGTCGTCGACGACTTCCAGCTTGGATTCACGCGATTGTTCCGCGCGCGTTTTGATAGAATCTAATGCTCCATTTTGAACGTTTCTAATATTCGAAATATGTACACGCGCGTTGTGTAAAGTCGTTTTATTTATTTATTATTATTTTTATTTTTTTTTCTGTGCGCACGAAGTTGAGAAAAAACGTATACAAAACAGAAAATCTGAAGGAAGTTACGAGTTATTTTTTTCTCCGCGGCGGATCTGGTTGATTGTTTGTTGATCGTTTAACTTCTCGCGCTTAACGTGTAATTTATTTGTGATAAAAGCAACACACACAAGACTTGTTAGCATATATTACTCGCGGGTGTTTTCCGCGAATCACGGATCAACAACGACATGTTACGACAAATATTATAACGGCGTTCCGATATAATTAAATGAGTGAAACGTCGAAATTACACAGCTCAAACGGAATCTTCCTTCTTGTAAGTGCGCACGTTCGACTGAAAAAATTTCGCTGATGGCGTCTGATCATCGTGTTTCACAGGTGCGACGCGAATTCTTGTTACTGCAGATAGTTGCGTAATCTGTGATCCGTATCCGGTTCTGACGGCAACTTCACGTTGCACGCGCGCGTCAAATTGTATAGAGTATTAATTCTTTTTGCTCTCTTTAAAGACACGAGTGCAAAGAATAGAAGAATGTTGAAATCCATTTCCATATTTTATCTCTTAGGCGCGAGAATAATAGGAAAAAAAAATAATAATAATAATAATTATCGGGAAAACCCGATTACGCGATATCACGATAACAGGAATAATTTTCCCAAGATGTTTACAATCGTGATATTAATAAAAGCTGTTGTAAGTTCCGCGAGATATACGGAAATAACTCGGATCTCCACAGTCGAGACGGAACGTCGCGACTACCCGTTTATGTTAATCACCCTTCATATGCTCGCTGACATGAATTTCAATCCGAGCATGTCCGAATATTAATGCTCATGTTTACATAAATAAACGTTACGTACGTCTTGCAATTTCTGGCTGTTCTTGTCAATTCGCGATTATCATAATAATGTAATTGCGCAAGCTGTTCACAATATATTGCGAGTGTATATATCACACATAATTTTACATACATGTATGTGTACCTGAAAATAATATGTAAATGTGTAAAATTTAATTCCTTTAATTTTTATTTGAAAAATCGTCTTTTTTTTCGAAGCTTCAATATTGCATCGAATTGAGAATTCACGTCAGCTCGCGAATCGTTTGTCATCGCGTGCGGAAATATCGGGCGATATCGATTCTTTTCGTGCTCCGGTGAGAGTCATCGAGAATTTTCTATCGACGATTCCCCGTGGTATTGTTGTTCTTACTGGCGAACGCGAACGTGGTCTGAAATTACGCGGGCGCGCACGAGAAAAACCGCACGCGTGACAGACATGCCCGAAGTCTCTCGATAATAGCACAACGATCGTGCGGAGTGTCGAATAGATATATGGGATATTTTATGATAATAATTAAAATTGCAATAGTTGAATATGTTGAAATTTGTTCTGTTTCTCTGAATTCACATTGGAATACGACGCAAATAATTTCGCGTTGCTTTTATTATTATTTTCCTGTTTCTGAATTCTCGATATACACAGTCTACATATTTCTCGGAGATTTTGCGATTGAATACATGGTTGGTCTGTAACTTTGCCAAATAGGAACTTTACATAAGGACTTCGTGCCGTACAGCCACACTCGCGATTCATCTTTCACCGAAGTCGAAGTCTAGTCGGTGATTCGGTAGAATCTCTCTCAAACTGTAGATCCGCTATTCGATAACATTCATGTTTATTTATTATTTGACCGTAACCTAATAATTTGCGTACGTCTGTAATAATATTCTCTATCAGCGAGAGAAATCGCTTTGTTATAACAGTACTCTTCGAAGTTTCATAGATTCTACACAATTGCGAAGAAGAAATTTAGAGAAAATGTATGTTATCCTCTCCGCGGAGTATCTCACATATATTTGAAAGCAAAAATTATTTTTATTTTACATCCGTTTCGATGTTTCGCATAAAAGTGACGAGTGTGAAATTTTTCCTCTCTCTTTCTCTCTCTTTTTTCTCTCTTTCTCCTCTTTTCTTTCACGTCTGACATTCATGCACCTCATATGTGCGCGCCTTCGCGCTTATGCGCTTTCGAAGAATCGACGCGGATTTCAAAAGAATGGTCGTTAGACTCTCTACAATAGTAACTGCGGGTAATTAACTTCCTGGCCGGATCCAGTGTTGCTTCGACTGAACAGTGCGGGGATATAGCATTGTGAAAGAATGCGCTTTTGTGCGCGCAATACAAGCGACACGTAGGTTCCTCCTCTAGGTTTCTCGTGAAATCTACATTTTTGTTGCTAAAAACTTTTTTCATTGTGTCTCTTTCGCAAAAATTGCAGTTACGTACGAACTGCATCACTATGAAAAACATTCATTTAAACGTTTACAACGGGAGAAATTATTATTGCACTCTAACGAGGAATTTTTGCGAACCATTGCCCATAAAATATATATATTCATATTTACTTAAACTTTCTCGAAAGGAGAGACTTTTATTAGCACACAATATATCCTCGCCGCCGTCTTACATCTCTCGTCGTACGCATCTCGAGATCCTGTTAGATTTACACGTTCCCGTAAAATTACGGTCGTGTCTCTACTCGAGGGAGTAGACTTTTACGATTCGCTCGCGGGAGAGTTCTCGAGTTTTTTCGTCGAGGAGGAGAGGCGCGTTTTCGCAACGACTGCATAACTACCGGTGGAATGTTACGCGTTTGTTCAATCGTCGTGCAGGTAATCGATGCGAACGAGGTAGCGCTCGCTCGCTAACAATCCGCGGACAGAGCCTTTGACCTTTAGCGAGGCGTAAACTCGTAAATCACGTTACGCGACTGAGCAAAATCATGCCTACGCGCACGTGTCCCCGCGAGCCATCAGATTTGTCAAAGACCCGGAGAAAGAGGGGGGAATTAAACGATTTCCCCTGATCATCGCCCGATAATAACGCATCCGTGCGCGGTGAAAACATTTCGCTCGGTTATAGACGCTCTTTTTTTCTTCTTTTTTTTTTTTTTATTGTTATCTCGCGCATTTATCGAAGCCGAGAGCGACCGGTATATTGCGGTTATTATCTGTGCGCTTGTTGTTCCACGAGGGAAGTGGACGAAGTCAACGCGTGCTGATATTTATAGAGTCTCTCTCATCAGCTTTTCGCAATACTCTTCGCGCGGATTGCTTGTCGATTTACGTCGATATATGTACGTTTCATTTTGCATACATATGATAACATTTATAATTCACGAAACGCATAAAACGAAAAAAAAAAAAAAACCGACTCGCTGTTTCATTATTCTTGAGATCGTTCCGTATCTCGCGCGTATATGTTCTTCGCCTTGAAATATTTTCGAGGGAACGTTATCTCCGGAACATACGCGCGCACATATACACCGTCAGCGGTTATGTAGATGACACTCTCTGACTCCCGATGAAAGCGTGGAGAGGAAGGCAGATTTCAGAGGGGGTCGCGCCCCGTTTCCGAGCCGAAAAATCGCAAGAGCGAGGCGCGTCGTAATCACGCGTTTACGCCGATTGTGCGACTGTCTTATCTTGTATCCGACCAGGCTGTTGTGTTGCCTTTTTGCCACCGTCACGAGGGGAGAAAGTTGTGTACGCATAAAGCGCGGAGTTGAACTCGAGAGGGTTAGAGAGCAGTGGGTTCTGTGGATATTGCATATTCAGCGGATGCAGATTTCGGGCGCGCGCGCGCGCGCAGACCGCAACCGACGAAACAATACATTAATTAGCCGGCCTTTTGCGAAGGGCGTTCTCGCGCACACCAAAGAGAACTTTTTCCTCCTCTTCCCCCTGTACCTCTGGATGGTCTTTCCGCGAGGTTTTGGGCGAGCGCACCCCACATAACTTTTTCCTCCGGCGGTGTAGCGTCCTCGGCGCGGTCATAAATCCGGACGGCGTTCAATATTTATGGGAACTGTGGCTCGGTTACTTTAAAACTCTCTACTAGGGTCGAGCAAAATGTCCCTCCTTTTCCCCACGACAGATGACTGCATCTGAGATGCTCGTAGATATACGCGGGTCTTCCGTTATGAATCCACGTGTGGCTGACTCGTATAAGTTTTTTTCAATGTCAAAACGTCAATGTATCACACGCGAGTTCCATAAAGCTTCACAAGTTATGGGAAAGTGCTTCGATTTCGCGTACATTATTTTTCACTTGGAGTTTTATATTGTCAAAATGGAGTAAAAATACATTTTTTATTCAAAAACTCGACCATTTTTGACATTTTTAATTGTAATCACGATTTAAAAGTGACAGGCGATCGAACAGATCGCGTTCGCGCGAGCGAGTATCGCGTCGCAACGAGTTTGTTGCAACAGTGCGCGGAAAAGATAGCCGGTGATTCGAGAAGCAGCCGCGCGTTATGTTTCTCGTTCCAGTTACTCGCTGGAAAATCTCGCTCGAATCGAAATTCGCGATTGACGTTGCCACGCTCTGTGTGCCTCGATGTGGTTCTCTTTTCGCGTGACGTCAAATGTCACGGCATTTGTAACGCGTGGTGTCATGACGGAAAATCTGAACGGAGACACGCGCGAACGTTCGTTGATTATTTCTATCTTCCTGATCTTCGAATTCGGTCTCAAGCTGATTCAAGCACGTTCTAATCACGAGAGATCGGCGAGCTACCACGCGAGTAACACTTCATTATTCGAAACTCGGGGGGGTAATAAGAGAGTCTGTCCGTGATGGGAAATCACAGTATTCGTTAGGCTCGATTAGACTCCGAAGATCTTCGAAGTAAAAGAACGCAATACTTCGCGCGAGGATACACTTTCAGCCAGGTAATGATTAATCATGGCGGACGTTTGATTAAATCGAAAGTTTTATCGGCTGTTTACATCAACGTCGTGGATTCAATCGTTTACAATCGACGTTGTAAATATCAATTCAATCTTCGTCCTGTACTTTAGCTATATATATGTGTACGGAGAAACAGAGAGAGAGAGAGAGACGCCACTGTCTCTCGATTATTTATACATCTATCAGCTAAATATTAGTATTCGCGTCTCTCCATCATTTGCACTTGTGAAGTAGAAAAATTACTCTGTCAATAATGTATAATAACGCACTTACACATTGACCTCGTAAAGCAATAAAAAGCCTCACAAGTACCACAGATGCTTGACGACGCATACGTCAGACGAACAGTTTAAGGCAAATCCACTTCCGAGCAAATTTCACGCTACGCTTATTTGTGTCACTGTCGGGAGGGACGGGGGAGACAGAAATTTTATGACTCTGATTAATTCGATGGGGGCGACGTTGCGCAATCCGGCGAAGTCAAGGTACGAAGTTTCCCTTGTCCTACATTCCCCCGTATCCTTGACGAAGTTTCTCGCACACAACCGGTGTCATTTCCTTACAATAGATATTTATCTATTTATCTTGAATTCAGGACTAGACGCCAGACTGTAAAACTGTTGTCGCAACGTGAAATGATTCATCCTCCGTCAGGTTGTTACGGACCGTCTGTCCACCAATGACAAAGTTTTTTACCAATGCTGTAGACTTAATCAAAAAACCTTAGAATTTTTTAAGTACATTTACATTTTATAGTTTACATTTTATAGTTCTCGCGTCGCAATGTCTACAAAGAATATTTATTAATAATAAAAGAAATAAAATATTTTTTGTAGACATTGTGACACGAGACAACCCTAATAATTATTTTTTTTTAAGAATGTGTACTTGCTGTATTATGTAAACGTAAATTGAGTGACATTTTCTCGTCGTGTTCGAAGGATCGATTGAGGTGTGAAACTCGTCGTCGGTGCAGCTTGACATTAAATTGCAATTACTTGCGGAGATGAAACTTGCAATCGGGTTTAAACGCGAGTGCTTGGCAGTTCTAGAAATCGAGTTCCGAAAACGTTAACGCTGCAGTGCATCGCGTGAATGACGCGGTATTTCGCGAGGCGGTTATTGTGGCCGAGAGAGTGGGTCTGATGCGGTGGATTCAACATGGCGTCTATAAGATCAACTCTATTCCGGATTTAACTTTGACAGACGAAACGTGAATGCCGTATGCCATGCGTGTCTAACTTGAAGGAGGCTCGAGTCTCCGATTTTGCCAGAAAGCGGAAATTGCTGAATATCAGATAATTGACTCTAAAATCGCGCATACTGACTTCATACACGAGAGACTCAATCAAATATAATTGCAGTGAGAATAATATCACAAAAAAAAACATTTTTAGAAGATTTATGGACATATTGGAATCTAATTTTATTTTTAAATTGCGATTATTCGAGAAATACTTAGGAGAGAGGAAGAAGTGTATTTATGTATTAATACATAATTATATTTTTACGTAGTGAGAGAGATCTCACAAATTAATCAATTTTGTATTATAATGAAACTTGCTTTATTATTTCTTCTATATTTCTCGCGAATCTCTTATATAATTTATGTGCGATCGATCAAAACTTTTCATCGCATTTTCTCTCGCTTATACATACTGTAATTATTAAAAGTGTTATTTTTAAGCACATTCGAATACCAAATGAAGACCTTTCCGAGATGTCAAGAGCTAGTCTTAGGAAGTAATTAAATTACAAGTACTCTCTCTTTCTCTCTCTCTTTTTTTCTGCAACACGATTAACCCGCTTCCTGAAGGACAGTAAAAGCGGACCTTCGGCCAATTAAAATCCACGATTATGCTTGGCTTTATCAAGCCGCGACGCAATTAAAGTCAATTACTGCGCGTCCTATTCGTGTCGCCGATCACGTGACACAATCTGCATCGTGAACTACTTTTACCATACGAGAGAGAGAATAGCGCACCTTAGCGACAACACGTGTGCCGTAATGCGCCTCGGGCACGCGTACGAGTAGAACAGATGCACACGGGCTTCGCGCCTGTAGGTTCTGTTCTCGGTTTCTCCCTACGTCTTTTATGCCATCGTCAAAGAACGGCTCCCCGATACGAATATCATCGACCTTGATAACACTTGCGAAACGACTCATGTCTCCGTATCGAGAGACAAGCTTCTGTGAATGCGAATTCTCCTTATGTCTTCGATATGGCGGTAAAGCGACACCGAATGTGAAAGAAATCACCGCGAGAATGTTGTTGTGCGCGATCATTCGAGAATTTAAAAAGCGGTGCAATATCGTAACGACTTGAGAAAGTGACGTGCGAAAGCGATTCTCGCGAATGTGTAGTTTTGATAAAATAATCATCAAAGACTTCGGAGATAGAAATTAAAAGAGGAATCGTACGCTGATGGCAGTCGTAAATTCTTTTAATCGTATATACAATAAAATTCTATGTATGTTGTATACTTTATTATATTTTTAATATATTTTAATTACACATATAATTTTAGAAATATTTATTTTATATTTTATATATGTAAAATATATTTTATTTTTTTACTTAGGTTTTAGTTAGGTATACGTTTTGATGATAGTTTTGATGATGGAAACCCAATGATTTGTATGAAACACGGGTTTCCTATCTCATCGAAAATTGATTCCGACAACGTTACGTCAGTTTCAATTTCCGACCTATTTATATAGAAATTTATACGTGACACGAAATAGCGCGCTACATATATATAACATGTATATCGTGTATAACACAACATAAAGCGATATAAAATTTCTCGCGTACGATGAATATTGTACAAGACTCAACATGCATATACGCGCGGAGCTAAAATATGCGTAAACGCAGCATTTAATATCGTCGGATTAAGATCAAGTTCCAGATCCAAATACTTTCTGCCCGCGTCAAATGTAGCGTGAAGCTCTAATTTCCTGCTTAAGACGCGTTCAAGCGGATTTTTTTTTTTTTTTTTTTTTTTTACAGCGTATTATTGGCTCTCATCGTTCGACCTAAAAAACGAACCTCCGACACTTCGGTCATTCCGACATCGGTTCGAACGAAAACTCTCGGCATACACACCGCTCGAATTGTACACAGCCGCGATATTTGCAGGGATAATGGGTCTTACGACACAATGCGCTCGATAGAGACAAATAATGCATTCGTGAAAGTATTTTATGTTTGACGTTCGCTCGAAGGAAGCGCGTTCTTTTTCCTCGTGCGTCGCCGCGTCGATATAAATCAATCACGTAGAACATAAAATGCTCACCCACAAAGCGAAGATTTTTGTTATAAAAATATAACAATTCTGCATTGCTTTCTGTTAATTTCTACGAGCTGTTGTAATGTGCACATAGGTATTTATTTACCTATTTCTCTAGGAACTGCACGATCGCAGCCGATAATTGGCGCATTATCGTTTCACGTGATCTCGATGTGTATTGCACTGTTCGATACGCGTGATAACAAAAACAAAAAAAAAAAAACAGAGCACGTGTCGTTGCACACGAAAGTAGTCGGCGTTTCGCAATGGCTGTCATTCCATTTCGGTTAGTCGCAACTTTCTCGATTAGCGAGAATTAGAGAGGACGAGGGGGAAAAAAAGGGCACGCGGCCGGAGAGAGGAACCGGTAAGAGGGACCAGTTTTCAGGATCACCGCGCTTAACGAGCGGCAGGATCGCGCTCGGTATTAAGAGCAGCGACCGCTTTCGCGCTCGCCGACGTGGCGAGCCGCGTACTAATAAGTTTCACAAAAACAAAAAAAATAAAAAAAAAACGTTCCTGCGACCAACATGTTCTTCACTTATTGCCGGTATAATTAGACGGAGTCAGAGAAAGTCGTGTGTAAAGTAAACCTATCGCTTATCTTACATCTGAGATTCTTTCCGCGTTTCCATCGCATCTCGAAATCACGTCTCGAGTGTATGCACGTGTGTACGACGCGGTATGTATATCACGGGTTACATCTCGACCAAACTATCATCAAACGCAAATACTAACTATTAATAATATAAATCTTTGCCGCGTGTTTCGCTCATTAAGACTAATAAACAGTCAAATTAATTTAAATTAATTCCTCGACATACGGTCGGAGCGCGGCGCGTTCGTTTCGTGTGCTTTGCCGTCATTCATTCGAATTTATGTTAGAGATGTTTAGTCTCGATTATATCACGTTGAGTCAAGAGAGCGATGTGGAAATCTGCGGGAGAATATTTCTTCAACGGACGCGCGATCTTTGTCATAATCAAGGAGCGGCGCGCGAAGAGAGATTTGCTCGGTCACGAGCGAGGCGCATCTCGGGCACGCGAGAGGGTGAACGGATGTGTTCGTAACCCCGTGGCATCGCTGAAATGTCGCGCCCCATCCTTTCCCTCCTCCTTCCCTTTCGTCTTAGTGCGGTGCGGTGGTTGGTTGCGGGCGTCGCACGCGACGTTCCGCGGTTTCGGTTGCACAAGACTTTCGAAAGGTCAAGAGTGCAGCGCGCGGATTCTCTTTCTTCACGGCGTACGTATGTATATGTATAGGCGTGTGTGCGGCCCACCTGCGCGCTACCTGAACCGGAAAATGAAGCGTGAGAATGTATAAATTTAAACAAACCGAGATATTTTCTCCGATACGCGCGGAAATATTGAAAACTATTTTTGGTGGAATATTTTTTCAGCGTTAGCAAACTTGGATCTTCCCGCGTTTCAAAACTATTCAAGTTCTTTTCCACAGGTGCGCTTTCGAGAACAAGATAACGAGATGATTTTAGAACAATTGTTCGTATTATTATCTCTGCAATTTAATTCAAATGAAAATGTTGCTTACGGCGAGCAACTTTCTTCTCTTTCTCTCATTATTTATTTTTCTCTATATTTTAATTTCAAATATAAACAATTTTCATTCACACCACGTGTACATTGAATTAATACACGATACAACGATTAAACTTGTTGAATTGATTTGTAATTGAAATGCCAAAAGGGATGGAAGAGTATATTATTCCGTCACGCGCTTGTTTTCTCGTGTCTTATGTTAATTTTAAATAAGTATTCTCATTATCGTCTCTCTCGCGCACGTGTTCCGATGCGTGAAAGTAAACAGCGCGGTAACGAAAATTATTTAGTCACACGAAACACACGGTGGGAAACCGTCCCTGAATACATGTAATAACCGTCGGTGGTGTTGAAGGTTTTTCGTTAGTTCGGTGGCAAAATAATTGGCGAACGAGCGGGTCATCCGTGAGGAGAGTCCTCCAGGCCAGGAATATTATCCACGATAGAAGCGTAGGCTTGTCTTGTCGGCCGTCTGTCAGGCGGTTCGTGTTTACTGCTGTTTGTAAATCACACGGCGGACAGGCAATTAGCGGGCCACGCGAAAAATCGAGCTTCGTCGTGGGAAACGATTCCGTAGAGTCGCGACACCGCAGTGTGCCGGTCTGTGGTCGTGAAACGCGGCGGCAAATTGCACTATCATCGTTTAGGTGAGTCTCGAAGGAGTATCTTCGACTGCATCGCCCTAATCACCGCGCCATTGTCATTAGAAACAGCGAGTCAACAGATTTTTCGCGTTCGCGCGTGCGCGAGATTGTCGACCGCTTCGAGCGTTATAGAAGGAAAGTGTGGAGAAACGTAACGAGTGAAATGCGATCTCTGGTATTAGTTAAGATAGGAAGTTTCGATTATTATCGATAGCACGTATTGGTTAAGATGTGTCGAGAAGTGTCGATTATTATTGTTATTACACATCAATCTCGCGCACGAAAAAATTTTGTATCAAACGTTAATTGATATGTATTACTAAAACAAAAAAAAGAGCAGACTTTAATAGCGGTAAGTTTCAATTTCCTGCATCGGTGAGCATCGTTCGTTTTATGTAGTCTTATGGAGGGGATTTTGAGAGAGAGACAAAAGAACGAACTTAAAGGGTAACTCTCTAACAATAAGGGTGAGAAGGTTTTCAAGGACCGATGAGTGAAATTAGGTGGAAGGGAAAAAGGTCTTCCACTCCGTCTGTCTAAAGCCCGTTCGAGAATGCAAATTTATGTCGACTGCGCAATTTTATGGCGTGTGTATGTTACACAGGATTATTATTCATCATCAACCGTACAGTGCAGTATTCGAATCTTTCTTGTTTTGAATTTTCTGCGGATGAAGATCTTTGCAATAACGATAGACATAAAAGTCAAACTGAACAGGTCGGATTTTAAGTAAGATCTTCATTTTGTCCTACCACTCGTTTCAATTTACTTTTCTCGCACCTTCTAAATCCATTCTTTTATTAAATTGTTACAATTTTACGACTTACTGATCTGCTGCCAAATTGACGCTCTCGTTGTCGAGCAATTACATTTATCTATCACATAAATACTTAAATTATTTTCGGAGAGAACGTTGGTCTTTAATGTTAATTCTATTCACCCTCCGAAGAATCTTACTTATCCACCGTGTTAAAATACGTCTAATTTTCCCGAGCGCGAATACGAGCGCGACAACGTCGAGAATGTCGAGAACGAATCACACAATTGCACAGCTGACGCAGCTCTCTCTCTCTCTCTTTCTCGTTGCGACATGACGGAAAAGGGTTGGATCCACGGTCGAGGTTGGGGAAGTATCGCGTCTAGGGTGAAAGCGTGTGCACAGAGCACAAGGGTTGACGACGACGACGACGACGGCGACGACGTCGCGAGCGCCTCTTGAGACGCGTACTCATTAATTCGCAGAATTTTCTAAAGTTGTTGATAAGCTCGTAATTGCAAATTCTCGTAATCCGCGCGGCGGTTGCTGGCGGATACGATCGCGACAAGTAGGTGCGCTAGACGAAGGAAAAAGTGGCCGCGTCGTCGTGTCGCTAGTAACATTTTAATTGCCGCCTCGCCCGGCAACGCTATTAACACCTAGCTCTCGACCGAGCGAGGTCCTGGAAACGACCGGCCTGGCGTATTACTTCCTCAATCCTGCCGTTAAAAAAGCGTCAACCGCGTCGGCGGTAAGAAGTAATTGTATGTTGCAATTTAATCAAGACCACCCGGCCGTCCTCGTAAAGACTTCGTTTTTAGTATGATATCGCGAACGAACTCGTTAACTCGAGTTTTAGATGCGTCAAATGTCCCGCGGTGACTATATGGCGACCAGGCGCACTGAACGGTGCGACCAAAACGGTGTGTATACCTTTCTCGTGTATTAAGCTATATAACGCTATAGGTGAATAGGACCGACGTGGCGATGGAAGGTAAAAGCTCGCTCTCGGGGAAAGTGTATAGCGATCGGACAGGAAAGTAAGTTGGAAGTGAATGGAAACAATTTTTGTTCTAAATTCGACTCACCCTCTCGAATTTCATTCACTTTGTTTTCTCTCTCTCTCTCTCTCTCGCGGTAGTAGCAAAAACAATTGCGCAGTAGCGCCACAAACAATTTGCCGTGATTTGGGAAAATTATTATCCTTGAAAGAAACACAAGTTTTATTTGTAATAGACTCAGATACGAAAAAAATTACTTATTATAAATAAGTAAAACAATTTAAATAACAATTGATTATAAAAAATAAAAGTTACATTTCTTCAGCAATTAACGTTCATTCGCGATTATTGATGATCGGATCGTTCGTCGACTATCAAGTACCGGCCTCGCCATTGTCGTCTCCTCGTTATTCCGCGCTCACCGTTACATCCGGTGCGTCTATACTCTTCGTGGGAACAGCGCGCGCGTTTCCGATCGCGTAGAGCAGCCGTTACGCTCTTCAAAGCGTCGCGCGTTCTCGAAGCGACGACGTTCTCTTCTTCGACGTCTTTTGAAGAAAACATTTTCCGCCTGGACGCGGCGAGCTCTCGCATAAAGATATAAAATGACTCGGAAGAGAGAACTCTCTCGATCGTCCCGCGTTCCCGTTTTGTACAATGCTCCGAGCTTCGATGAGCCAGTTGCGCTTCTGCTGGTCCATTTGCGACGTAATGGATACGCGTGCGTGCGAATGACGTGGCAAAGATCTCGCGGATATAGTCGATTAAGAGGTTTCCAATGAATAAAAACTAAAATCGACACGATAAAATCAGTAAATTTGAAGTGTTAAGAGAAGAGCCATTTCAAATGTTTTTTCAAATAATTTTTTTCTCGAAAGCGATGTGCGAAAACTTGAGGTGTGCAAACGATTGACATTAAAGAACAAAAAGTTCACCGTTTTACGATGTTGGGAGATAAAGCTTGACGCAAATCCCTGAAGCGCCATTCGCCGTTTTTTTTTTCTCTCGACGACCCCGATACGCCGACCAATTAATCGGACGAGAGATATCGATCTGGTTAACATCTAGCACGAAGCGAATTGATATTCGCGCGTGACCGTTCGCACTCCGGAGATGAGCGATGACTCGCTTGTGGTTTTGCGCTATTATCAAAGTGTAAATTAGCGCCGCGAAATATTATGCAAATTGCCGTGGTGCGTCGTTGATCTTTATAGAGGCAGATTGCACGCTCTCGCGGAATTTTTGATACGCTTAATTGCCGTTTCAATTCGCCATTAAGTGAACGTTTGGTGAACTATATAATCAGAGAGAACTCTCGCGAAAAACATAAAATGCACCGTGTATGTTATTTTTGCTGTAAACAATATTTTTATTAAATATATATAATAATATTTTAATTAATTCAAATTATATGATAACACAGTTTTTGTATGTTACATATCCGTTTTTAATTCTATAGACGCGAACGACTTAATTTCTCTCTCGTATATCAAATTAATCTTCATCGTGCGTAGACACTTTCAGTTTTTTTTTTTTTTTTATTGTTGTTGTTGCGCAACATCACGGAGATAGCCGTACGTATTTTTCCTCGTCGGTTTTTTTTTTACTCGGTCTTCGCTCCGGTGTTATCTTTTCGGCGCAACGCTTATCCCGCTCTTCACGCGTCACAAACTTGATTCGCGTCTGCAGCCAAGGGACCTGTTCGGCCGTTTCGACGCGCATCGTCGTGCCGAGTGTTTTTCGCCCTTTTCGCCGCGATTCATTGCGATGGCCGCTGTAAACCGAAAACGACCGCCCGCTCCGCACATAACCGTCGTGTCGTAGCTGAAACGTCGTCTAGCCAGTCGGCGTTATCCTTGCGTTCCCTCGCCTCTCGATAACTTTTTGTCCCGCGCTGACGAACACACAGCTCCGCGATTTGCTTCGCGAATCGGAGTAGAACGAAGATGGTTTAAGTTGTTTTTTTCTCCTTCAAACCGCAAGCAATCGCAAGAACCGACCGAAGGATATCGAAGGTGGTGGATCGCGAAAGGAAGATAAAATCAACAGGTTGCTATGTTCAATCCCGCGCAAATGTAAAAAAAAAAAAACTGAATTTAAATTAATTTTCTCTTTAAATACATATTAATTAAATATTTTACACCACCTCTGTTTCAATATACATTACACCACCTCAAATGTTTGCATATTGAGATAGTGCAGTATGAAATAAAAGTCCATGGATTGTTCAATGAATGAGCATTCGAAGTAGAAATGAACTTTACAATTAGTCGTCATGTTTACTTGTCGTAAAATATCCAAGTTACTTCAAACAGTTGCTTAATGTGTGAAATCGCAATGAATGCCAAGAGAAGATCGCAAAGATCGCGCGCGCGACGGCATTTAACGCGGGCGTACTTGAAGTCAGACCGATTACGGTGCATTGTAGTTTATTTATAGACATTTACGGACGGAACAGAGAGAAAGAGAGATGGTCGCTCCCGTTGACTGTCCTCGCGATAAGCCGTTTCCGTAAATCGTCGCGTCGTCTGGCAAATTGAATTTCTGATGTCACGAGAGACGAGCGCCCATTTGACGAGCCGCTGCCTCCGGCTAGCAGACAGACGGAGGACAGTCCTTGAGAAGTCAATCCCTTAAAGCTTATCTAAAATTAAATCGGTAGCCGGACGAAAGACAGAGAAAGAGAGGGATGGAGAAATAGCGAAGAGAGACACTGAAGAAGGGTAGACAGAACCAGAGAAAACGGAGGGTGGCGAGTGGAATTCCGGGGTGCTGTTGTGTGTCTGTCCGGAGGGCGGGAAAGACGACGCAGTAAAAGAAGGACAGGCGTCGTCTCCGTGAGACAACATTCATTATGGTTCCTCAACAATGGACGATTATTACGATAAACCCGGATCCTCTCCCTTCCCATTTTCTGTCGCCTCAAATTGGATTAGCCGCGCGCAATCCCGATCCTTTGCGCGATCCTCGCTACTCGCTCGTACGAGCCCGTTCATCCAGCGCGATTTTATCCCGCGACTTCTGATGGAAACAGGGAAATTTTTAGCACTCCGCTTTTATGGAGATAAACAACCGGGCCGTATTTTCGGCTCCGGCTCGGCGCGCAACGTAAATCGCGTTAGGTATATATATACACACATAAGACTCTTAGGGTCACAGAAGGATCTTGCTATATCGTATAGGCAGTTTTATCCTTGAGGGAGTTAATTTAGTTTAATGGTCTGAAGAGAAGCGGAAATCAATAAACTTCAATTATACAGTTCTGACTTGAATTGTTCGGCAGAAACGAATTTTGACAAAAAAGTCAAATAGTGTAAAACCCAAAAAACTTTTACACTTTACCTTTGTGTGGAAACGATATAAGAAATGAGTAAGCGAAGACTGAGCGCGCAATATAGCGCCGTCGGCGAAACCACTCGATTACGCAGTATCGATGGAAATACCGTAGGCGAAATTTTTTTTCGGGCGATTCCAAACCCCCCGGCGATATACAAATAGTGATATCCGTTGAATCAAACGTCACGGTAAAGCGCGACAGTGCAATTTGTCGCGCGTCAGCCGAGATAACGGACAAAGTCATTCCACCGCTGCCGCCGCCGCCGCCGCCGCCACCACCACGCCGTCGCGTGAATAACCGCGAGATCGTAATTGTTTTTCGAGCCGATCGACCAACGGCGATGACGAAGTCTGATGGTTTATGACGCCGATATCAAGATGGAAATTTGCGGAGCACCCAGTGGACGGGGGTAAGTTTGACGTGGGGTGAGTTATATCGCGTGGATGGGGTACGTGGCATTTACATGCGGCTCGTAAAAACTCGCGTGACCGGCCGGCTGTCCGTCTCCGCCCTCGAAAATCAGTCGCTTCGAATCTGCTCCTTCATCATCCAACCGAAATGACCCCCTCCCCCCCCCCGTCGGGAGGAGGGAGAGTGGCGCCGTAAAAGTTTCTATTTTTACGTTGATTAAGTCTCAGCACCCCACGGCCCTGAACTCGACAGAGCCTAGTAATTGTGTATTCGGTGTCTTAATTATGAAGCGCTTGTGACCCGTGGCTATTTTTATTAAGGTCAAATATTCACTGACGAATTAGACACACATAACTTTATTTATTTTCGACCGGACATTACCGTACGACGTGCGATAAGAATTCATGGAGATACGATAAAATAGCAAAAAATGTTAATTTCATCTGAATCGCGAAAAACTCGATCTTTTTTATCTTCTCTTTAATCTCTTTATACTTTAGTAGCATTTTCGGTCTCTTTAATCTCGTCACATTTGTTCTTTTATAAGAACACAGGTCGCTCTCCCCGCTTTCGCGCGCACAATCGAGACCGTCCAAAAGAACGGTCGTAACCGCACGTCCGCTGTAAACGTCCGGACCGGGACTTTCCGAACTTTTAGAGAATGTGGTTAATTAACCGCACCGTCAATTGGACGCTTGATAGACGTCGGTTGCGCGACGACGGTTCAATTACATACGTCGTGCGCCGTACGGTGGTATAGCAGCTATGTAGAAGCGCTATATAATTTTGTCGCGCGCGGAAAAGGCGCGCTTGAGAAATATCAACGCGAATCCGGTCATTAATGAACTCACCAGCCGGCGAGAGAACGGGAACGAATATTGAGAGTGAAAGGGAGGAAGCTGTTAACGTTTTGTGTTCATTTCGATGCGGGAGGGTGAAAAGCGCCGACCGCCAACGGGGAACAATCCAGCTGTGTATATCCTCTTGCCTCTTGTGTGTGAAACGTACATACATTTACAATCGGAATACTTCTCTCGGGGTACGTAGTTGCTGCCGCGCACACAAACATTAGAGTAATAGCTGTCTTATAAGAAGAGTGCAAGAAAAGTGTGCCGGGGGGAAAATTAAAGTTTCGCGAACGCTATAAATCTTTCTTCCTGATACAAAGGAAAGAATGAGAATAAAAACATATCGTGAAAAATATTTTTCGATTAAAACCTTATTCCGCGGAGTAAAACAATTCTCGCAAATGTAACAATTGAATTGTTAAGTATGTGGTTTCGCGTTATTTTTATCTCGTGTGTATGTAAACTATTTATATTTAAAATAATGATTGACGGGGAAGAGGAGAAAGCGTTTGCTTATTACTAAACACACCAGTAACCCGTTAGCGAAGTTTCAGAGATTTCGCGAGTTTAAAGTCACTATTACATTACACACACACACACACACACACACATACAGACTGGCACCGCAATCGCCCGCTTTTCTTCGCTTAATTAAATCGAATTTAACGATTCATAACTTTATTTACGACGGTATTAAAAATTTAAGACAACGTCCCGGGGCGGATACGTTGAAAGGGTCGCGCGACTTTCCGAGCGGGAGGCCGCACTAATTATTCCCACGTAATTACTGGGCGTTACGATTTTATGATCCCTGAGTATGGTTCGCGCCCTTTCGACGACTTCGCGGAACGACCCCCGCGGGATTTTACACGAAACGCACTAACTGAACCGATACACGAGATATTTATAATCCACTGCGCGCGCGCGATACTTCTCTTCGGTACTTCCCTCCCCTTTCTCGTTTTGCGGCGGAATTATGCGCCGCGATACTAAAACTCGCCGGCGATATCTGGCGAGATTTCCTTGAGAATTTACTGAACGCGATGCACGTGCCACTTTATCAGCTTCCGTGCAGTGCCCCGGCGATAGGTTAACGACGCCCGTACTGTGCACCGCTGCACACGCGTGATATAGTCGCGTGATTACATGCTGGAAGGAAGTAAGAAAAAAGAGAGCGAAAAAAGCGAGGAATAAAGAAATGCGAATTGTTTTTCATATTTCTGATACACAGAAATTTACCATTTACCATTCTCAAATTTTATTATTTGAGTTACATTAAACACGATTAATTTACATCGATGCAAATTATTTTTAAACACGTAACAAACCGTGCTTATGTCTATACTTCTAATACATCTTTATAGTAATCGGAAAAAAAAAGTCCGCAAGATGAATAATAATTAAATAGCAAAAAAAAGGAAGAAAAACCGCGACAGAGAAAGGCGCAAGAAGTCCAAACATCGAAAAAAAAGCATTAAGTATGCACGTAAAAGGGGACAAGCAGAGAAGTGAACGCAATACCACGACGGCGCGCACGGCAGGGGCGCCGAGACGCTTAGGAAAACACGATGGGGTTAGCGGGGGTCGCGCGAGGGGAACCTCTCCCGGAGGGGATAGATGCTGGAAAAGGGCATTCACCTCTACGCGCGCACGCGTTTCCTCTTCCACGCTTTATGTACTTGCACCACGCGTACATACACGTACATGCAAAACTCGACGTCGTGCCACACTAGTCCGCTTCGGCCATTATACATATTTCGGGTGTGGTGGTAGTTGGTCAAATACTCACCCGGGTAGCATCCGTCGAAAGAGTGTGACGGAGAGAGAGAGAGAGAGAGAGAGAAAGAGTGAGCGAGAGTCCCCGTCCCCGTTTTTCGTGCATACGCTTCAATATTCTCGGCACCGGCGAATCCCCCCTTTCTTCGCGACGCCATCCTGCCGGATGACTCTACGCATCCCTCCAATTTACCCTTCGAAGCCTTTCCGCGGCGGGTTTGTTTTGCTCGATGGTGTACAACGTAGGTCGACTGTATACGTACACACGCGCCTCGATCGATTTATCTTGCTTTACAAGGAACTTCTGTTTGAAGTTTCTGAATTATGAGAGAGATGCGAGATAACAAAGACAAACTTTGCAGGTGGCAGAATTAAATATGATGAAGCGCAGAATATTACGGACTTTTTATTTATTTGTACGAGTTAAGAAATGTCATCTAAAAAAATATCTATTACATATATATATAAATGTGGAAAAACAATGCGAAGTAATTTTGGAATGTTATTAATAATACATGAACTCTCTTTTTGAGTGCTAATTAAATTAAGAAACTTTCCGAGAAATGTGTTGCATCTTAAAAAACTTGATTGTCAAGCGTCTTCACCGCCTAAAGAGAGAGTTTAAAATTCTGAAACATTTCGTTTTCGGTTTTGCAATGTGTGACGGTAAACTATTAACACACATATTCCGAGAGTTTCCGCTGTGGATGAAGCCGGGACGTGACACGTGAAGTCGCCACGTGCGAGCGCACGCCGGGGCCTAATGTAACACACCCAGCACGTAGGAGCGATCTCTCATCTCCGGACGCGTTTTTCTCCCGTTTTCTCAGGTGTTTCCGCGCCCGGAGCAGATAAGAGGGAATTAAATGACGGCATGTGCCTTCCCTCCTACTTGCCTTCTCCCGCGGATGATATACATCCGCTCCTCGATTCGGCTGCGCGCAAACGTCCGCCGCGGCGCGGCGATTTATTTCAGCTGGCGAACCGGGCGCGCGATCCATTAATCGTTCTCGCGAGATCGGCGACGTTGACGAGTGGTTTACGCCGGCGATTTTCCCCGGCAGTCGCTTCTGCCTTCTGGCGTGCCTACGAAATCGCACGAGAAACGAATTCCGCTCGCGTGAACGCAATAAATTCGATCCCGCCTGACTTATCTCGACCTTTTTTTTGTGAAATGCGAAACGAATGATAACTTATCTCTCTTCCCTCGCACCTTAACGAAGGTAAGAAAAATATGAAGTTTCTGTAACGTTGTAACGTTTACAGAACCTGGCCTCTCTCTCTCTCTCTCTTATTACACGTACGGAAAACGTTATGATGAAACGCACATTTGCAGAAATGATATCATTTCCTTTGCAAAATTCGTAAGCCATGTACTGTAATTCGACGATAATAATCTTTGACACGTGATGCGGCGTGATGGATGTAATTTAAGGCGGCATCAATTATCTTCTGACCTATTTCCATATTTCAAACGGCAAGTATTACGTGTAAGTGTACGCGGTTAGCGGAATTGATAGTTATCGCGAGAAAACGTGAAAAAAAGCTGTGCTACACCGCGGAAGTTTTGTAAAAGATTTTTTTTTCGCAAAAAGAGAGAGTTTTTGACGCGCGAGATTATGCGCGCGCGAATTTTTATTGTCACGCAGGACAGCTTTCTACTGTATTTTTTCTTTTTTTTTTTTTTTTCGTATACGGTTAAGTCGACGACAAAATCCGCTCGGACCGACAATTTCACTCTCGGCGAGGTTTCTTTTAACAACGTAACCGACACCGACGTTTAAGTGCACGCGCTAGTATCACAGCAACCGGCAGCAGCAGCAGTAGCACGTGCTCGTGACATGTGTTGGGCCCCTCTCTATATATATGTATACCTACCGGGTCGTGCATAATACTATCGCTCATTGCGAGGAACACCCACGTATCAGCCAGGTCGGCCGTATCACCTACCTGCTCGGCTTTATCGGTACAGCTCGTGTCAAAAGCTCCGATTCCTGCTGTATCAGGTTTCACAGTTCCAGGAACGGTGAACGGAGGAGATTATAACAACGACACGTTGTTGTGTTACCTCCAATCCTCCGCGCGCGAAATCCACTTCCGGATTCTCTTTTTAACAATCAATCAATCAAAGTGCGGAGAGAGAGACATGTAACACGTCAAACTTTATATTGTTCGATATTGAAATTAAAGAAAACTAAAATAACAATTTTTGTTTTATGTAAGAATATAATTATTTTACGCGATAACGGTCGTTTGTTATTTTACCGTGATCAAAACCGATGCTTACAACGCCACGGCTAGTTCGTTGAAACAACAACAAGCGACACAATGTACATTTACGGCCGATTTGCCATGCGTAATGGGCACGGCGGTGTGCGTGTCGAACGAACGTATGCAGTTTGCACCTGAAGCTTACCCCTTTTCCTCCCTCTCTCTCTCTCTCGTTCTCCACGTTCAACACGACGGGAGCCGCGACGCGACGGGTTGCGATCGCGAGTAACACCGTAATTTGTCGCGCATTGCGAAAATTACAGTTCACAGACCGACCGCCTGTGCTCGAGTGACAAAACTGCAGTGTATGTGCATCGTGTGTGGTGCAACCCGGATCCACGTGAAACACGCAGGAGCCAGTATAGAAGTATATACGCGCGCGTGTATACGTTACCGTTACCTATCCACCCACGCGAAGCCGGGCATTACCGGGTGAGGTCGAGGAAGGGCGGTGGGCGTAGTGGAAGGGGGACGGTAAGGGGGTTGCACAGCCGGGGAGTAGAGAGCTACCTGTAATATTGATCCGTAGCCGAGCGTCCCTCCTCCGCTCTGTGCGTGTGTGTATGTGTGTGTGTGTGTGTGTGTGTATATATATATATATATATATATATACATATATATATATAAAGGGATGTTCCATAACTGTCATTGGGCGTTGAAACGAAAACATGGTCTTTCGTGCGTATCACTTCTGTCTTCATAGACGACGCGGCCCTCGAGGTCCTTTTCCCTCTTTTTATTTCGGGTCGACCCGAGACGATGAGATGACGAGCAAGGGAGGCTCGCGACCACAGTCACGATCGGCTTTGTAAAAATGACACTACGCAAAAAAAAAAACATCCGACAGAAGCTGGCAATTCTGAATATATCTTGCCATTATTTCTCGTTCAGTTTTTCAACGAAAATCGCGCACGATTTTTCCGATCCAATTTCAAATCGCTCTATCGCGCATTTCGCGATTAGACGCGATACGCAATTTTTTTTTTTTTTTAAAGGGATGATTTCTCGGAAGATAACAGTCGCGTGAGAAAATTATTTCCCTTTTTTGTATTAAAAAAAGAGACTGATAACGTTATCTCGATAGGAATACTTATAGTTATTAGTTGTAAACGGATTTATTTTATTGAAACGCTCTGGCTTTGCAATAAAAGTGAGATAGACTGCGGTAAATAGCGAGATGTAACTCGAAATATAATCCTTTATATAAATCCTATATAAAGCAGTAATAAATTTTTTTATAAATTTGTTTTTTTACAATTCTGTCAGTTTAATTATTTTAATTATTTCGATTTAATTTTATAGAATATTATAAAAAAAAGAAAAATTAAAATTTTATAGAATATTATAAAAATTTAAAATTTTATAGAATATTATAAAAAAAAAGAAGATATAAAAAGAATTCGTTTTCTGTTCCTCGCTTGACCGGCCGAATCATATTGACAGAAAATGATTTCCAACCGCGGAAAAAGCATAAACACACACATATGTTCATATCTGTTACGTGTCGGATCTTCGTATCTCGAAGACCTATCGCGCAGAAACAGGAAAGATATACCTACTTAGATCTGCGCGCACGTTGTTGCAATTACATTCGCGATTTTTTCACTGACCGCAACGATCGATCGGAGAACTTCTCGCTAACACGAGTGACGTCAAAACGCGTTTTTTTCCTGTACAAACGTAAAGGTGAATTCCTTATTTATTCGCGTGTTACCCCGCGGCGTTGCTTGTTTTCCTGGAATTATGACGATTGTCCGTGCGCCATTCCGGGACTTGTCGAAACGCGCGCGGCTTTCTAACGACGGATTGTTGCGTCGACGTTAATCGCGTTTGCGTGTCTCCTCGTGTAAATTAACTGTCCGTTTACTCGACGTAGAGTAGGTATCATCGCGCGTTGTCGTCGCGAAGAAACGCGCGAGGAGGTAGGGAGGCACGTGTCGGAAGAGGTGTCCCTTTCGCAAAAGTGTCTGAAAGATGTGTGCGTGTGTCTATGTCAGTCGCGACTCTCTCGCCTGGGTTTAAAATGACGAACGGTAACGACTAAGAGTGTCTAGAAATAGCTTCGCTCTTTGACCCGCGAAAGCACGGCGCTGTAACTCACGCTCGGCGCGATCGATCGTCCGCGCAAGTGCAACTCGTCGCTGCGCAGCGACGAGGATGCACCTCCCGGGCGTGCGGGAGGAACACCTCGCGATAGCCACATTAGCATACAATGTTCGTATCGCCGTTCCTTTTACTCGCTACCTCGTCCGAGAAGAATTTCAGACGCGCTCGCATACATCTCCCTCTGTAACACCAATTAGCGACAATTTGACCCGCGGCGATGCGAATCTTCGCGTTGCGCAGCTTTCCACCTGTCCGAGTATGCCAGTTATTTCAGCTGTTATCTCTTGATAGCGATGAGAAGAGAGGGAGAGAGAGAGAGAGAGAGAGAGAAAGAAAGAAAGAGGAGAATGTCGATATTCCGACGCATTTAAAGTGTTTCATTATCATTTCCTCCTTTCCACGAACGCTTTGTATTTTCGTATTATCAGTTGACAGATTTGAAAGTTGAGATTCCAGGATTATCTTTATATATGTATGTGCATTTTTTTATTTCGCGCGCGATATGTCTCTCTTCTCGCGTTTAATTAAAATTCCTTTTGTTCTTGTAATTGCGTTAAACTCGCAACTATTTCTCCGTAACAAACATTTGAATTCTTTTTCCGCGTTCCGTTCCATCATTGTCTAAAGTTCTACAAACTGTCGTCACGAGGCCATAGGGTCACATTTAATCCCCGCGGGGATTAAAAGACGAAGCCTTAGCTCGCCCGTGATTCGCGGCCGATCGATTAAACCTATATATTCCACCCCGCGTTATCCCTTTCGGGGGATCTGACACGATGTATTTTCGTATCATCTATTCCGCGCCGCTTGAAACGTCGTTAGCGGAGAGGTCGATCGATTTCCGATAATCGCGAGCGAAAACGCGCGTGTCCGAAATTAACGGATAACCCCGCCGGCGTTGTTTCCACGCTCGCGCCCGGTAGTCACGCCAATCCGTTAAAGAAACGCGCGATAATAAGCACATGCCATATTTCCCAGCCACCGTGCACGCCTCTTACTTACGGAGGAGAGGAAAGAGAGTCCTTCTCCATTACGTAGTAACTCAATAAATTCTCCGTACAAATCGCGCGCGCGTCTCGCCGCTGTTGAGAAAGAGAGAGAGAGAGACTTCTATTTTCACAACAACCGGTCGTCCTTAAGAGAACCGCCTTTTCACATGTAATTCCGCGTGATGAGGGCATCCGCTCATACACGAGAGAGGGATAAAGAGAAAGAGAAGTCGATTTGCTTTCCTCCGAGGATTCGCTTTTCTTCGTTTTTTTTTCTCCGCGACGTTCTTCAGACACGCGTTCCCTTCACACACACACACGCGCACATATTTTAAACTCCTCTTGTGTTTGAGAGAAATTTTCCTTTTCCCAGTACATAAATAAATAAATAAATAAATTACGATACGATGATAAAGCGATGCTGTATAAAAATAGTTGTCAAAGTGTATTTTTTAAAGATATACCGCAATTGATGTATTCACCGCTTACTTTCGAAAGTTAGGTTTTAGGTAGATTTACGTACATACATACATACATAGCGAGAATCGCGTCGT
The DNA here is from genome assembly GCA_014825685.1 of Pseudomyrmex cubaensis. NCBI lineage: Eukaryota > Metazoa > Arthropoda > Insecta > Hymenoptera > Formicidae > Pseudomyrmex > Pseudomyrmex cubaensis. The sequence continues at coordinate 19,506 of QVOA01011744.1, read as the reverse complement.
TCCGGTTCCCAGGCTGTAAATTTCGAACTCTCGTTTGGTCGCGCGGTTCGCAATTAAGTTCGACGCAGGAAGCTTGACGAGCTTGAAACGACCTCATTAATTAAAGCCGCCGGTGGAATAACGAATGAGAGATGCGCACTCGAGTTCGCGGGCGCGCATCTTCTTATCTCGCGTGCGCGCGACGAGGAGGAAGAGGAGGAGGAGGAAAGAGAGAGCATTAACGTGAATAATTTCGCGTTAAACGATGGAAACGAGGTCGTCGAAGCCCCACTGCCGCCGTCGCGCCTTCCAAACGATATATCCCTTCTCCCCCTCGTCCTGAAAATATATCCCGGCGGCGCTGAAATACGAGCGAGCGAGCTAAAGCCTTTTGAAGGGCGGGGATGGAAACTCGGATAACTTCTAAGGCTTTTGCTAACCCCTTTCTCGGCGCAATCCCGTCGCCGACGTCTTTCGAGTTCGCGCATTCCGATCACGCGTGCGTCGCGATTTTCGTGCTCGCCTTGACGTTAGCGCGCAATTCGTTAGAAGAGGCTCGGAAATCGGCTAACCTGTCCAATCACGCTTAATCCCCCGGAGACGCTCTCCGTGAATTGAAATCGCGCGAGGGGCGCGCGTCAAGGGGCGCTCTGCCTTTTATCCCCCGTATATCCCCGCTTTTCTCTTTTGCCCTCCCGCAGAACGGGCTTAAGTTTCTCCCGATGCCGGTTAAATTGGAATTTAAACGCGCACGGTGTGGTAGGCATCCGAACGTCCGACTTAAGCTCGCTATCAGCGAGAAGACTCCTCCTCCGCTATGTACATCGCTGTAAATTAACATACAAATGAGAATATCACGCGCGCGATATGAATTGTTCCGAATGAAACGACGAAGAATATCACTCCGGTTTTTGCCGTTTCTTGTCTCGTTCTCCCGTGGCGTGACACAATCGTATTAACGAATCGCGCGCTAACATCTATCGCGCGAGATATAGTTGCTCGGCTCGTTGGTGGAACTTCGATGAAATTTTATTACGTAACGTTGTAGCAGTTTTGTTTTTTAATTGTTTTTCTGTTTTAATTCGATCGAAACAAGCGTTTCGTAAATTTTCAGATGCGGAAAAATGAAATTGTCCAATGTCGTTAAAAAGACGTTATCGTTATTGGTATTGAATCGCGCGCGATCACGGCAAACTAGCGCCGAACCGAACGAAAGAGAATTCTCTCTCTCTTTCTTCCGTCGTTTCTCGCTTCCACGAGAAATCGAAAATCCGGGGAGATTAACTAAAGCGTGACGACCCAATTCCAAATATATGTATCGGAAAATAGGTCGCACGGCCAGAGAGTGGTCGCAAAAGTGGATCCGATCTGATTGCGGATCGTTGACGAATAATGCGCTACCCTACTTCGAAGTACCAGTCGTTTAATCTTCTCCCATGACCGATAAAAGCTCTCCTAATCACGTGCCGAGCAAAAACCCATGAGAAAAAAGCCGGGAATGAAAACGTTTGCGCGGAAATTCGCGAGCATCGCGCGCTCGTTGTATCGTGTAATCGAGTCATCGATCATTTCTCTACGAGGAAAAAGAAATCTCTTTTTCTCTCCGCGAGAACGTCAGTTATAATTTTCTCAAGTGTATGAGAATTACACTTTGATAAATCGTGATAGACCTCATTATCTAATCGACTTTATAAACAGATAAAGAATAATAAATTCTTTTGATAACTCAATATGTTCTTTATCTATAATTTTATGTCAACGGTTCAAAAATCGAGAATAGTTTTTGAGAATCGACGAAGAGAGAAAGATCTAAAAAAGCGTGTCAAATCCTCTATCAATGTATTATATTTGTCTATTTCACGGAAATAACTCTCTCTCTTTTCTCTCTTCCCGTTTTCTTTTTATTCGACGTGCCTTTCTGTTGTCACGGAACCAACATAAGAGCGCCGGGCTTTCGCCATGTGCAGCGTGTACCAGCCAAACCGAGAGCTGCACTCGGTGCACGAGCGAATCGATCGGAGAAGACGGTCGGAAGAGGTGGCGGCGCGGCGCGCAGAGGGTGAAAACCGGGTAAAGGCGCTGGGATTAGAGTGCCGAACCAGGGTTCTAAAGTTTCTGTCTCTCTCTCCCTCCCCTTAGTGCTGCGCACTGTCTATCACGCACACGTACGAATCCACACCGTGTAAGAGACACTTCCACATTCTATTCCCCCTGGTTCATGCGATATCCCCGTACGTGTTTTCCTCGGGGTCGGTCGGTCGGTCCACCCTCCGAACGAGCGTGCGGTTCTCCTCCTGTGTCACGAGTCTCACTTAGGAGCCACTCGAGCCACGTCTGACGTTAAGTCTGACGTTTTTCCCTCAAGTTAAATTAACGCAATTTCGTTCTGTTTTCTCAGCCGAGAGTTGGCCGAGAGTGGTGGAGAAACATTGTTACGTATTGGGTTGTCGTTTGAATCTCAAACGTAGAACATACACACAAAAAGTATATATTCCTCCAAAGTATATATTCCTTTTAAAACGCTTTGCCGTGTAAAAGAAAAAAAAACCAATTGTACGTTGCTCTGATCGAAGTATTTCTTCTCTCTCATTTTTATATCTGCGATATTTTTTCCTCCTCTTTGAGATTGTTTTTCGAAGAGGAAAAAAAAGCATCTTTTCTCAAGATGTCGCTGCGATTCTAGGTCAAATTCCGTGTACGGCAATCGAGTTGTGCTCGTGAATGAAAAAGAATTTTATTGCCTCATCGCGTGAATTGATTAAGTATTGCGAAACCGATCGCGCAGCGCGGCAGAGCGAATCGAGTGTCTCTAACACTCGCGCGCAAAACCGGCCGCCGGCCTCGCCCTTGACGATCGAAGCTCCCATCGGAGTTGAACGGGATGATTGATGGCAAATCGAGGCCCGGGAACCGAGCCGCGGGCCTGGGCCCCGGTCACGTCTAATCAATATCAGCGCGCGCGCGCCACCGTCAGTCACGCTCTCCACGTCCTGGACGTATCGCAACTCGTCGTCATACTGTGGTATGCGACCTACAGATCCGAATTTGTTGACCCGTGATGTGGAGGAACGCAACCCTTCCCACAACGGCCTTACCCCGCCTTACATCACACTGATTACGATCGGGGGGCCGCGACGTCGGCGGAGACTGTTCGAAATTCTGCGGTTTGCGGGGAATTCCGAGTTCTCGGTCGCGACCGATGCCGCGCTCGCACAACTGCTGCGACGGCGGCAGTTGCAGTCCTGAATGGAGTTGCGAACGAGAGAATTTGTTCGCAAATTGAATCTAAGTTGTAAACTGGAGTTCAACCGCAAATGGAAATTTATCCCAGTTGGGGAGAGCGCATAAGTACACCTCATGAAAATCCATTTTCACTTCTCCATCTTGTTCGCGCGTCGTTCGTAAGATCCATTTTATTATTGTACTCTGGAGAATGAATTTGTAAGAAGCGAAAATAATTTCGTCGTATTTGCACTCTGTATTATTATGATTATTTTATTATTTGTATTTTCTTTCTAACTTCAACTGCGATATCGCGTTCAAATCTTTAACATGTTACAAATACACCGCTTAATAATTCGCCTTTCGATATTTTTCCAATGCGCGTCGTTTTCGAAAGTTGCGCGAACAGTTGTCGCACCTCGAGTACGTGGAAGTAATAAATTAATTCAGATAAAATTAATTAAAAGCGACTAGAGAGAGAGAGAAGTTTCTAACCAGCCAACGTTTCTCCTCCGAATCACTTTCTACCACGCCACCACGATCGGGGAGAACGAGAGATGTGACCGCAAAGATATAATTTTCCCTTAACCCCCAGCCGTTTGCCACGAACGAGTATCGACGTGACCTATATCGCGCGCTGACCGATATTTCCCTCCTTCGCCCTATAAATAAACGATCCGTGCAGCAGCCGCGATCGACTCGTGTTGCATGCGTTTACAATCGTTGCACGCCGTGTGCGCGTGCGTGCGCACTTTAGTAATAAATATGTCAATATCTTTCAGCAACTATTAATTAAACATGTCAATTTCGTCGTTGTAATTACCACGCGAACGGAATGCCGTTAATTATTTACTCTTATTTATTAGCATGTTATTTACTTGCGTTTGCGACGTTGATTAACTACCTTTGACACTTCAATTTTCACGACACGTTGTTTTTTTCGGGCTTCCTCGCTACGCAGCGTGTGAATGCGTTAAAACATTCGAGTCCGCGATCGTGGGGAACGCGAAATAAATAAATTGGAAACTGTGGCGATTCTCTTTAAGGCTGTAGAGACGCGAGCATAAAAAGTCGTCTCGTGACTTGTGGAATCAATTTGTGGGGACCGCGGCGTGTCACATTTTTACAGAAGAAAGGAGAGTGATCTTCTCGGGGCGATGAGGTCGAGAGAAAAAAAAGTGCGAGCTTAATTCCATTACTCCGACGATGACGCGGCTATACAACATCGTGTCTCGTTGACATCACGCTCGAGAGAAGAGACGAGTGGGAGAGGAGTCTTTTGCGTGTGTTCGCGCTCGATCGGCCGTGTGCTCTAAAATTACAACCGCGGTCGCCCTCGCAGAAAATCCCCTTCGCAATCGAGGAGCTTCCGCAAAAAAGTCGCGGAATGATTGATGATGGCGAATCGAGATAAAACGGGAGAAAGAGAGACAAAGAGAGAGAAGTTTCAGAGCCTTTTCCGTGTGTCTTCGAACATGCGGAGTAATCGATCCCTTCGCGACGAAGAGAAGTAAATGACGGTAATAAGTTATAATAGAGAGATGTATAAACTGTGAGTCTCTCGCGGAAAGAAAATCTCGTTTTGTTTTTTTTTTTTTTAAGTGACGAAGTGTCGCCTGTCGTCGCGCGTAATCTCGAACAAGATGCACGCAATGTGTATCTGCTGCGACAGAAAACGATAAATTTTCCCTCTCATTCATAATTAGGAATTACGCGCGCCGTTTCAAAACGTTGAATTAAAAAACCTGAAACGATTAATTATACACTCAATTTACGTACGCGTTAAAACATGTGTAATTAATAACAATAGATAATAACACTGAAGTGAAATTATACGCATTTATGTAATTTGTATCGCGCGAGATACGTGATAATTAAATGTCATCGGTGTGCGTTTAAAATGCGACTGGCGTGCCGCGCTCCTCGCAAACCGAAATAAATCGATCGCTTAAAATGCGCGCTCGTCGATATGTACGTGCGATCGAACGAATTGCGCAATAAATCAGAGAAGAGTTCGCAATAGCGAAGCAGCAGCATGCGGTTACACGACGTCGCCGGATTGCGTCGCGACGATCCCATTAACATCGGGCTTTATTCTTTCCGAGAACGGCAAGGTTGTAACTTTCTTCTTTTGTTGATTGGCAAGACGGTTTGTGTCGTTGCGCACGAAAGCACCGGGGACACGCGGCGCGCATACATAATCCGAATGTCGGTTATCTCTCTCTCTCTCTCGGCCGATTTTAGATTCATGCGAGCGAGACGCGTATTATTCAGCGCGTTACGTAACGAATGTCCGAGGCAGAATTAGAACGCATTTTGCGGGGACAGAAGCGCGCACCGCGGGCTCTAATGCAGTTGGCGTTTCAAGTTTAACTTTTGCGACGAGAAAATTACACACAGTGCCGCGGTGCCGCGAGAGCCCGAACTTTAATTCCAAGCTCTTTGATCAATTCAAACGTTCTTTTCCTTTAATTGAGATGCCCAGACTCTGATAATTCTCGAGTTATCGGGAGATAAAACTCGAAAAAACTTCGCCGCAATCGAGAGGTGAATTTTAAGACGATCGAATATCGTGACTTTAATCTTCGCCCAAAGATTAGAACGCATTTCACCTGTCTTTTAATCTCTTCGAGACTTATACAAAATTATCAATGACGATAAACGGAGATATCTGTGTTCTTCTCCCGTTGCAACTTTTATAAAAGGGTCAGACGATCGATACGAAAGTCGTCAGAAATTCAAAAGTGTCGCGACAGACACACAGACACACAATCGCGCTATCTGTTAATTTATATAAAAGCCATATCGAAATTACTACAATTGTATTAATCACGTCGCGTGTTGAACCGAAGCGTGAGCTCTCCGTTACAGCTCCCTAGGAACATAAATGTTATGGGAAGCGCGGCGTGGCTTAATACTATCAATTCGCGCTAATACTAAATTACTGCTCTCTAAATTTCTAATTCCATTCGACCGTTTCCCCCCTCGACTGAGGGGTGCGCGGAGCGAAGCTCGGTAGCATCTCTCGTTTTCTTCGCAGAAGTATTCAAAATCTCATTTCAAAGGCTTAGGACGTCGTGGCTTAGTCAGGGTTAAGCGGGTTGTGTGTAATTCAGATATAAACGTCTAACTCGCTCTCTGAATCGAGACGATACGAATTCATTTCTGACCCGCTGTCACGGAGATAAAAGGAGTTCTTTCTTGTTATTCGTCGTGACGTAGCTTTGATTTCGATTACGAAGAGTTCTCGAATGTATACACAAATATCTCCTCTTGTGCGATCTTTCGTTTCCTCGAGCAATCGGACTTGTCACATGTCGCGATTATCACAATTGTACGATAACTTTCATTAACTGACTCTTTGTATCTCTTGTTCTATCTCTTTACAAAATGCGGCACAATTACGAGTTAAATATTACATACTGCACGTGTATTTATTTACATTAATTATTTGTGTCATTATATCTATGTACGGTATAGATTTTTGCGTTGGTATTTTTATTCGCGTAATTATCGCTACCGAATGTGTGCGTAAATCTGCGTAATATTTCGCACAGCGCGCACGCGCGCTGTAATTCAATCTTCGGCGAAGGTAAACGGGTGCAATACTCATCGCGCGGAACGAACGCACCTGCAGCAAATCCAGACGCGTCTTCCTACGCGAAGGATAATCGCGCAGCGGTCCCTTGATCATTGTCGTACGAATTTTTATCTCTCTCTCTCTCTCTCTCTCTCTCTTTCCGCGTCGGGGAGAATCTATTTCACGGCAAGAGACGACATAAATGCCCAGATCTCCCTTCGCTCTTTCTCGGCGAGAGAAATTTGTATCTCTCGCTCTCTCTTTCTGACTCCCTTCACTCTCTTCCTTTTTTCCCCGTCGTGGCAATCAGATTGAATGCGCGTCATCATCGTTCTCGTACTCGTCGTCATAGTTGGCTTCCCGTGCGCGTTCCCGGCTTATTCCCTTTTTGCCGTCCCTCGCCCTTTCTCTCATCCTCCGGTTCTGTCTCGTGTTTCCCTTCCCGACGAGAAGGTGAAACAGCCTGAGGGAGGGAAGGGAAAGAAGTGGGTTGTCGGTTTGATTGCGAGCGCGCGAAGGGAGGAAACCCGAGTGATTTTTGCCGCATGCAAATTGATGGGAATAAAGAAAAGCGACCGCGCGAAAGGAAAAACAGCTTGTATCGTTTTGACTCGCGGCGTGTCCCACGGGAAACCCGTGCCGTACGTACAACATGTACCTATCTACGACCGACGCGTGTTATTATACGCCGCGTGATGGGAAAGTCGTTGATCCCGGCAGTAGTTGGGACGTGCGTCTTGCCGCTTGAAGACGAGCCAGCGGCCGGTCGAGATCAATGGCTCGCCTCTCCGACTGGCTAACGATGGACTTCCGACTAATTTGTAAACTAGCGGGATGCTAGTGCCACCGCGGGGAGTGAGAGGATTCTTTCGCGATTTTCTCGAATCAGAGCGTGCAGAGAGAAAGAGAGAAAACAACGCGCCGTTGTTGGTGGCGATTTCGCGGCTTCTTTTCCCGCGCGGATGTTCTTCTCTCTTCGTCCGATCTCTATTCGGTATTTTTTCACGTGTGCTCCGGATGCGACCTCAAGATCTCCTGCGTTAGTTCATTCCCTCCTCGTTACGTTTCTCGCGCTCTTTTGATCGGATAATTTCGTCGTGATAATTTTTAGATCAGTTCTCTAAACCGCGACTGTTTCGTCCGACTTGCATATATAAGTTTTACCTATTTATTTTTGTAATTGTTTTTTTTTTTTATTGCGAAATTTTAATATTGGAAGATTCTCTGTGCGAAAACCCGCATTTCCCGTATAGAAGTAAAATTTTAATGGTCGATAGGTTTGGTTTCAAACCAGTTTTAAGTTAATTTCAGTCATTTGTCCGCATAAATACGTCCCGGTTATTGGAAACACATACCGCGACTCGATGAATGTTCGATTTCTGTTCGCTCCTCAATAAAATACAGAGAGAATCTCTTTCTCTTTCTCTCTAACTCGGCGCGCGAGCTTATGGTAATATCCGGAGCATAATGCCACGAAGTTATTTGAAATTCGGCAAGAGAGGAATCTGAGGCTTGTAGTCCGATATCTATTTATGCGCGATGAAGATAACCGGATATTGAAATATATTGCTTCCACTGTAATAATAATAACGTCCAATATAATAACACCGCGCGTAATCTCGTTCACAATACTCACGACTTCGCAATAATCGCAAACGTAGAACGCGAAACGTGTGTGTGTGTGTTACAATTTCGTTCTGTTTTGCTTCGATTTCGCCTGAGGCTTGTGTCGCTCTTAAAATTGCCACCGAAGCGACGACTTGACCCAGATATCGCGTCCCGAACGAGATGTTTTCTTACGCGGCGAAATCGCGAAATGAAAAGAAGATCGTGTCGAAAACGCCCCAAAATGTAAACACAAACAATAAATAGCGCGATGACGAAATTGCTGACGGGAGTACCTCGCGCGCAAAAACGAATATCCACAATGTGTTTGAAAAAATTCGAGTGTGTTTACAAATTGCAGCTTTTGATGAAGAAACAAGACTCGAAATTGGGACCAGAGTTTTGACATAAATCAGGAATGTTTAAAAAAAAAAAAAAAAAAATGAAAGAACAAAAATACTCTGTATTAAAACTTTGCAGCTGATTAACGCGTGCAAATTAATTGCGCACAGTTTCTGATTCTCAAAAGATCGGACGAATAATAGCCGCGAGATATTTCGGAACGTCGTCGCTCATCTCTCGCACGCGAGTCGTAGAGAGTTCGTTTGCGTGTTATCGATTCCGCTAGCGGAATTATAGATCAGCGCTCGAAGTGTTATTTATGCTAATGTATGTAAGGCGTAAGAACCTCCCCCGAAAGTGCAGAACACGTCACGACGGACGGCATCGTTGGCGGAGAGCGTAAAGTATCGTTCACATATACGGATTAACGTCATTGGCAGCGCGGCGGGCAATTTGTGATTCAAAATTATTAAGTCACAATAGAGTGTGTAAAGGAGAAAGGTCGGTAGTGGTATTATTAGTTTACCGCAATCATCCGCGCGTGTAAAGTCCCTACGTGACGGTAGAACGGATTGGCGCAAATGACACAAACCGGTTTCTATCAATTCAAGTGCGCATTAAATAAAAGTGTATAAATATATATACGTAAATATGAAGTTGTTGCTTTGTTTTAATCAAGTGAAAAAATAAACACAATTTCTGATTTAAAGTTTCAAATAGTTTTGTTCGTGAGTTATTATCAAATAAAACTAACTGAAACTTTAAATTGCAGAAATTTTTCTTTTTGTAAATTATTTTTCGTACGAAAGAGCGCGACACGTGCACCTTTTTCACTAGAATTAAAAAAAAAAAAAAAAAGTATCGCTGACCTGAAGAAGAGTCTCGTCATGTAACGTGGACGTGAATTTTGTTTATATAAACCGTGTTTATATAAATATGCGTGACAATGTGACCGCAGAACAGTTGCGGAGTCGTAAAACAACAGTAAATTCTTGCATAAGTGGCATTTGGGAAATAGAAACGCTGGATGCGACTAAAACGGCGCAGCGTGTGGATCAAATCGGTATGCGCCGCGCTTAAAACTTCTTCCTACCGTGAAATTACCGATGTGTATAGTTGCACACGCCCGTTGTATCAACCCGTATTCTTGCGTAATTCCCGTCGTCTCTCGCATAATACGAGAGTTGAATTCGCTGCAATTTCGCGGCAATAATTTCTCCCCGAACGTGTGGCGTATCGACGCCGAAACAAAAAAAAATTGATCGGACAAATTATTGTTATCCCGCTCTCCGTGTGTAACACAGCGTATCTCATTTATCCCCTTCTAATAGCGAAACTTGCCATAATTCGATCAACTTCGGCATTTTTATCGCACAGCGAGAATTCTCGTAATTTTCTCTTGAATCGCAAGATGTGCACAGTTCCGTTTACGAGACGAGATTTACGCTCCGAAAATACATGTGTATATATCGTGATCTACATTTTCTTATCTGTCTTCGTGTATTTATCTAGGTATTTACCTAGAGTAAGTGTGTTTACCGGAGATAATTATCGACTTTACGACAGCGTCGACGACTATCTTGTAGTAAAAATAAATACCATTTTCCACGCACACACTATATACTTCCCAAGTTTGCGTATTTATCATCGATCACAGATAGAGAACGATATGCAAATACGAAAAGGGCTCGTCTTAAACATTATCAAGCTCTGACACACGTAACATACGTACGTATGCGTGCGTGCGTGTGTGTATATGCATGCTTATATTTTTTCGTTTCGATATTATTGCGCGTTTGCGTGCAAACGATAAACGACTAAACAGCACGTTCGCTTGTCTCTCGAGTCGCGTCGGGCGACGCCTTTCGTCGAGTCATTCATGCTGCACTCTCTGTTTACTGTTTTTCTTTTTTTCTTCCTTAACAACGACGACAGAAACAAACTGCTTCCTGCGAACGATAGTGATAAAAAGTGCGTGATAGATAGTGCGAAATCTCGCGTAATCCGTGGATTTACCAATCGTCGCGGATATGGCGACGTTTATCAGGAGAGTGCGGTTTCCCATCCGAAGGAGATATAGTGAGTTTCCTCTTTTAATTTTTTTATTTTTTTCCATCGCTTCCGATGATCGATGGAGGTTGATTTCTTTGCCCTCAAAAGGATCCGTTTCTTTGGCCGAATTATCGAATCCGGCCGTTCACGCTCTCACGTTTGCGCCGATCGCATCGCTGATTATATCCGCGTGCGAATAATTAATGACTTTTCGTTGCACGCGTGATCTTCCGTAAGCGAGTACACGCGTTTAAACGTGTGTATGCAATCCACGCTTGTGCGCGAGTGAGACCATCTTGCTCCGAAACCGACGGATCCGGTTGCGTCAAATTACATCGATACGTACAACGTCGGACTCTTTGAGGCGCCCGCGGCGTTTTAACTTTCAGTCTCTTTCTCCCGCGTGTGTAATTCAATGATTACACTTATTTCGGCGATTTAAGAGTTATTATACGATTTTGTAATTGAAAGATACTTGAACAATCAGGAGGTTATATTTTCTTCGAAGGCCCAATTTTAAAACAATTTTTTCGATGTTTCGGAATTTGATGGTTCAAAATATTTACTTGCATATAGTCACTTTCCGCTCTTTTGAAAAAAAAAATCTCTCGCTTGAGATTTTACCGAATCAATTGACGACTGCCAAATCGTTTCTATTTTCTATATCAAACAGCGAATAATTCCTAACGTAACTTCTATTCCGAAGCATCGTTAAAACGATTTATTGTTCAATATCTTTGAGAGTCGTCTTCCTTATCTCTCTCGGCGATTCTAGAAGCGTCGTCAAATGCCGTTATGCAAGCGACATAAAAAAAAAAAAAAAAAAAAAAAAAAAAAAACAGGAGAGACATGTTGAAAGCGTACGTCGTACGTCGCGCGCGCAACCACGTACGTAATACGTGATTCTCCCGTCGCTTATTACGTGATTCCGCACAATTGCATAATGAACTCCTCGACGGCAAATGAATGTCAGATCCGGACCTTGATTTCCGCGGACGATTTATAACAATCTTTTGTTTCACGATGTTGATGCCGATTGCGTGCCGCGAGTAAATTTCAAAACTCTCACCTGTCGTCGCATCACAGCGCAAGAAAGTTTTTTTTTTTTTTTAAGCGCAATTATTTCACACGAGATAATTCTATCTCGCTTTCTTCAATCACATTCGGTCTTTCGCTAAATTACGTTCTGTTGTCGATTTGACAAGTTAGTTCAAGTTTTGTAATTTACAATACAAATTCTCGTGGCTTCAAGAATTTGATTATTCACGTGGCAATGTTCTCTTGTTTGTTCGCAGGCAAATCTCCGTTCTTCCCGAGTCTCGAGGAGCAAAGTGGTACCTTGTTGGAAGATCCTAACGCGCCGAGTCAGCTGGACGGTGTCGGTGTCGGTGTGGGAGTAGGTGTCGGCGTCGGGGTCGGCGGTGGCATAACTGCATCCCAAGCGGCGCCACTCTCGTCACCCAGTCGAAGCAGTCCTCACAGCCAGGGCAGCGAAACTGGTGAACGCTTCTCCAGGAAAGTCTTCGTTGGAGGTTTGCCACCAGATATCGACGAAGGTACGTAATGTTTTTAAAGAATCAATAGTATCTATATTCTAAAATAAGAAAATTTAACTTATAAAAATATCAATTTAAGATACTGCTTAAACAAGAGATTAATGAACAATTTTGATGTAATTTTGCGATGGAATCTTTTTTTTTTTGACAGATGAGATCACAGCCAGTTTTCGGCGCTTCGGTCCCCTGGTTGTGGACTGGCCACACAAGGCAGAAAGCAAATCCTACTTTCCACCAAAAGGCTACGCGTTTCTGCTTTTCCAGGTACGCGTATAATATTTCAATTTTTAAATTATCAGTTTCGTGTGTTTTAATATTCTTTGTATTTATCAACGAGTCCTACATATATTTTACGACTATTCGACTATTTATTTTACAGGACGAGGGCTCGGTTCAGCAGTTGATAGACGCGTGTATTCAAGACGAGGACAAGCTTTATCTCTGCGTCAGCTCACCCACAATCAAGGATAAACCTGTGCAAATCCGACCGTGGCGACTCAGCGATGCCGACTTTGTGCTGGACGCATCCATGCCGCTCGATCCGCGAAAGACCGTCTTCGTTGGCGGTGTCCCGCGGCCGCTCAAGGCCGTGGAGCTCGCCATGATCATGGATCGGCTTTACGGCGGTGTTTGTTACGCCGGCATTGACACCGATCCCGAGCTCAAATATCCCAAAGGAGCCGGTCGAGTCGCCTTCAGTAATCAGCAGAGCTACATAGCTGCCATCTCGGCCAGATTCGTGCAGTTGCAGCACGGCGACATTGACAAAAGGGTGAGTACAAAGGGAAATAGTAATTCCTCGCTCCCTTTTCCTTAGAAATAAATGAGACTTCTAAATGAAAGGCTTAGAACAAGAATGATGGAAATAAGTCCGTGATTTGTAAGATGATTAGTTGCTTCAAATATCAAATGAGAAACTTCATAAATTACGAGCTTACCTCTTTTTTTTTTTTTTTTACTCCGACCATTCTTGTATTCTTATGTTGTTTTTTGTATATATATATATATATATAGTTTATCTAAATGTATAATGATCTTTTTCACACAGGTTGAGGTAAAACCCTATGTTCTCGACGATCAAATGTGCGACGAATGTCAAGGTCAGCGCTGTGGAGGCAAATTCGCGCCATTTTTCTGCGCTAACGTCACCTGCCTACAGGTAAATTCTGGCTTCTTTATCGTAATATATCATATTTATTGTTATTGGATAATAAAAAAAAAAAACTATAAATTAAAGTATTGCTTTAACTTTCGATTGGTTCAAGGCCGCGATCTTGAGATTCACGTGCGAATGTCATAGAACGTTGGAACGAGTAGTTTTTAAAGAGTAGAACATTTTTAAGGGTTTTTATATTTTTATCAGTTTTTTTTTTTTTTTTTTAAGTGCAAAGTATCTTGTTGAACTAATTGTTTGAATACATTATTTTTTCTTTAGTTTTAGTGATGAAAGGAAAAAGCAGTTAAGTTTCTCCGTGAACTGAATAGCGAGATGATTTAACACGTAATACTTTCTATTTTCAGTACTATTGCGAGCATTGCTGGGCAACTATCCACTCCCGGCCAGGTCGGGAGTTCCACAAGCCGCTGGTGAAGGAAGGCGCGGATCGGCCTCGGGCCGTGCCTTTCCGCTGGTGTTAACCCCAGCTGCGTTGTCCTTAATTATCTCGCAGCCCTAGCTAATTAACTACCACCTCTACCAATATTCCCCCCCTTCAACCCTCCCCTCACATGCTCCAAACCACCCTCGTCCACACCATATATTACTTACTTTACTTACCTACAAACAAGAGAACACAGCCTCAAAACCGCTATTATTATTACTACCACTCGATCGTCACGTACTACCACTACTCTACTCTACTACCACTATTATTACTATTATTGCTACTACTGCTACCACAACTACTCTATTCTACTACAAATTACTACTACTACTACTCCACTGCTACTACTTGAAGTTGTACCGGTTATATTGGAGAAAGAAAAACCAAGCCGCTGCTGCCCGCCGAGCCGATGCGGGCTGCCGGCGCGTCGTTCTGACCTTCGACCTCACATCCGTAACGCGACTCGTTGATGTGAATGTTCGACATTCACATATATGTGTGTGTGTGTTACGACAGCCGTGTCAGTGTCATCGTCGTATCAAGCTTCGCCGATGCACACCGGACTCTGCCGGAACTGAAAACGGGTTTCGCGTTCGCGACGGCAGTGCCGGAAGAGACCGCGGATGAGAGGGGAGAAAGGAAGAGAACGACCGGATCCAACGCCGAGTCCGACATCGTCGAGTCGGGAGACGAGGAACAAGAGACACATACCGAGACACAGAAGGATACAGAAGAGAACGGACACGGATTCTCAGTATATCGATTACTCGTTACACGTATAATCCTATCTGTCTGCGCTGTAAGATGCACCGGTCCGCGAGATCGAGTATATATATGTATATATATTTATATATATGTGTGTACTCGATGTATGTATATCCTAGTTAACCGCGAGTCTCGAGGAGAGCGAGAGCAAGTGAGAGGGGGGGGAGAGCCGCTCTCGCGCACCGATCCGTCGGCATCAATTGCCGATCCCTCCTCGGGTGTTTACCGAAGTTTCGCCCAAGCAGCGCGAATGCGATTCCGGATTTGCCTCGAGCGCGTCTCGATCCGCCGCACGAATTGCCTCTTCCGAGTTCGGTTGCTGCTGCACATGCAGCCGAGAGACCACAAAAGTCCCTCCCCGTATTGTCTGATACCCTCTATCGAGCGGGAGTGAGTTTGATTCGCAATCCGGGTGAGCGCCGGCGAGCGACTTCTCGGTGAACACGGGGCTCGCGCTTTCTCATTTGACGTCATTCGCTTTTTAGACGAAGCGCGACCGAAAGCGCGTGCTTCGTAAGCAGCGATCTCCGGAAAGAATGCGAGCAAGTGAGAGAGAGAGAGAATGGGAGAGAAAAAAGTAAGAGCGAGAAAAGTAAGTGCGAGAAAGAGTGACAGGAAGAGTGAAAGAAGGCAGTGAGAATCGGCAAATAACGCGTAGATCGACGAGCGCTGATAGGAAACCTGGAAGAGAGTGATACGGAGAGGATGGAGACGACACACCGAGAAAGAAAGAGAGAGAGAGAGAGGCGAGCCGTTCGCAACTGGATGTTAATCGATAATGAAAAAAAAGCCACGCTTCAAACCGCTGTGTATTAGGTAATTCTCTTTATCACAACACACGTACACAAAACACACACAGAAAACACACACGGTTTCCTAGCTGTTAAGAACTTATTAAAAAAAAAAAATATGTTACATAGATGCGTTGTGTAATGCGTTTCTCGTGCGGATAACGCGACCGTAGAGAAAAAACACTTAAGAAAATGATTTTTTACTAATTAACTTATTCAAAAAGAGAGAAAACGAGTGAGGGCAAAAAAATAGTGTAATCCAAGAAGAAACACGAACAGAAGAAAACCGAGAAAGAGAGAGAGAGAGTTTAGCAAAAGTGTCACATAGACGACGGAAGAAAGGGTTGTAAACGGAAATCGTTGAAACCGAAATAGTTCAATTTTTCGACGCGCGTTATTTGATCACGCGTGAGCGACGAGCGATGTTGTGTAGAATGTCCGTGTGTCAGATTCTTCAGATCTGCCGCATACCGGATTCTTTCGTCAAGAACTTCTGAAAAGCCGAGAGAAAAAGTGATTCCGGCTTTGACGTCGCGTCGCGTCACGCGTTTGCTTGTCGAGCGAGAGAAGAGGACTCTCGCCTACTTGTTCTCAAAGAAAAAGGGACGAAGGGGAGAAGGGCCGCGTAGTCGCCGCGCGCAAGAGCGAATAGAACAAATTTCTACACCCCCCAACTTTGCTAACAATCACGTGCAATAATAAACAATCGTTCCGCGCGCGGCGTCTTCTCTCGCGACGAGAAAACGCGTTCGATTTCGTGGAGCGAGAGAACGTGTGAGAACGGGACGCGGGAGGAGTATCGTGTTTTGTTTTTTTTTTTTTTTATTTGTTTTTAATTATTATTCAAAGCCAAAGTAGGCGAAAAAGAAGAAAGGAAGAAGTGTGATGACTCGTAGACGGGGAAAAAGCCGAAGGCTACGCGATATATATAACTATATATATAGAGATCGTACCTAATTAAAAAAAAAAAAAAAAAAAAAAAAAAAAAAAAAACAACTCTCTTCACATACGTCCGAATAGTTGAATGGAAAATGTGCGCGGCGCGTCTGGAGGGGTCGCGCGTTTCGCGCGGAACACACTAATTATATAGATTCGTATTTAATATATAGAGAGAGAGCCGCATGTTGTCGCTCTTGTGTACATACAAAATACACCGAGAATATGTCCCTCTCTTTTAACCGATTTTCAACAACCGGGCGTTTAATTATATAATCGCGACCGTGCGTTTTCAATTGTGTGTGCACGTTTTTTCTTAAATCCCTCTTTAAAAATAAACCAACTTCTTCGCTGGATGTGTATATATAATCAAACACAACTTCGCCGTAGTTCAATTTAAAAGGAGAAAGAAAAAAATTTATCAAAGGGTGAAGAGCTCACATCTCGACCGAGGCGTGTATTAATAAACTAAATTTTAAATCGCGGATTCTAATATTCTCGAAGGGTTCGTTAATAGAGAATTTTGTGGGTGCAGCGAAGGATCGAAGAATTTATAATTTTATGCGTGACACGCTTCCGGCTTTCTTTCGATCGGGATTAATAAATCACTCCGACCGATCTGATCGCGATAACTCACTTTTCGAATCTTATTCAGAAGAAAGACAAAGCTTTTTCCCGAAAACCGCTGTGTTTGTTATAGAGTTTCGAATATACCGATTTCAATAATATCTCTTTGATATAATATATATATTATATATATACGTAGAAAAAAAAAAGAGAAAAGTACTTTTGATAATTCCGATCGGTAACTCTTAACAGTTTGTATACCGGGTCTCCGTCAATCTTCGAGCGATCCCTTTTGTTGTGCAAAGAGCGCGGTGCCTCGCGAGAGTTGTGTCTCACAATAACTTCCGACAATAGCCAGGTCGTGTATAACGTCGACGGAGCTCTTCTCGAGACAGAAGGCCAGAGGTCGAGGACTAGGAAGCGTTGTGCTCGAAATTAGTATGCAACGTTGTGTGTTCCGCTTCGTAGATGACAAAAAAAAAAAATAATAATACAGTCATATTCTGTACGTAGCAACAAGCAGCAGCAGCAGCAGCAGCAGCAGCGGTCAGAAGACGTAGTTTAACCTCGCATAACGAGTCTCTCTCGCGATACTCTTCTTCTGCACACGTATCAGACTTTGTACAATTCATACGGAAAATTATATAGACACAGATATACACACGTACACACATACACACACACACACACATATATGTACGCGTAGCACGCGGTCATGATCGCGAGCGAAAACACGTACACGCGAGTCCCACACACACACACATACACAGCACACAGGCGATTATGCGAAAAAAAAAAAAAAAAAAAAAAAAAAAAAAGAAGTAATTTCCACATCTATATATACACATATATATTTATTTTTTTGGTACTCCTTTTTGTATATATATATCTTGTCACGCCGTGTAGAGATTAGACGGCGTTTAATTAGGGCACCGCACGGGGGAACGCGTTATTATATACAATATATAAGTGGGCGATGTGTCGCGGGAATGAAGACACAGAGCACGAGAAAAAGAGAGAAAGGTGGCCGCGTTCAACGACGACCCTCCGTCCCTTCGTCTAAGACACGTTATTCGGCCCGCGAAGACACGAAGACGCGTGCGTTCAACGTGGACGGGAGTCGCGTGTAGCGTAAATAAAAGAAAAGAGAAGAAAACTTAATAAAACTCTAATAACATAGCAAAAATGTGCGAGAACAGGTGAAGAAAAAGAAGAAGGAAGGACAACAGTTCTCGTCGCAGCCTTCTTTTTCTTTGACTCGCGCGCGTCCTCGTCGTTTAGGCAGAGACGAAAGAGAGGTGGAATCTTATCGAGCTGAATCTGAGAGAAGAATAGAGCAAAACAAAAATTAATAATAATAATAGAACCGAAGATACGAGATAGAAAGAATTCTGAATGAGCCTCGTCGAGTGTGTGTTGTCATGCAAACAGATTCCTGAAGAAAGAGAAATAGTTAAAAGAACGAGCACTAGATACAATTGTACACATACGTTAATAGAACGAATATGTTGAATTTTTCTATCCGCTATACATTACAATAGACACAATGGATCTTTTCTTACACACATACAAACACACACTCGATGGGAGAACCGTTTCGACCTGAAGAAAAACTCTGAAGAGAAACCCTGAAGAATCAGTGCACGGGACCGCGCGCGCGGAAAGAGGAAGAGGCAAAGAACGCGACGAGGAAATATGATTAGTTAGTGCAATTTTACATACGAGTCAAAGAGCGTGATTTCTCGCAAATTGTGCGAGAAGAAGAAAGAAAACACAAGAGAGAGAGATAGAGAGAAAGAGAAAAAAGAGACAGAAAAAGCGGCACGCGCGGGAAGTAAATGAATTAAGAACGCGGGCATATCGCGTGTTATCGCGGACAAATTTATATATATACACATATGTATATGAGAAGCGCCGGCGATGTCGCAAGCGCGTGAATTACGCGCGCAAGCCGGCTCATATATTAGGCGAAAATTTTCTCAACTCACACACATAAATCCGCGAACATGGAGTGCGAACGCGTCGTCGAAGACACTCGTGAGCGGCACATACACACATACACACGTACACGCAAACACACAATCACATACACACGTGCACACGCTCCACTAATCGATCGATATAATTGTGTAGCAAAACTTACCTAGGTACCAATTCACCTAAATCAATTGATAACTAAAAATATATATTGATATATACATATTATATATATATAAATATATATTATATATAGAGAGAAGTAGCGTCGTGTTCCAAATACTTGAGCGAATGAGTACTTGGACGAGAACCGAGACCGATTTTTCTAGACAAATTTTTCTATAATGTTCAAAAAAACGGATATATATATATATATATAATATATAATAAAACGCGCGAAAAAAAAAAGAATAAGCGAGCGAGAGAGGAAGGAAGACAGAACATGTCGCCCCCGTCACGCAGAACGTCGCTTCGAATTCTGTTTCAAGAGCGCGAACGTAACGAAATACCACTTGCACACACGTACACAC
>QVOA01011731.1:0-32948 GCA_014825685.1 Pseudomyrmex cubaensis | reverse complement strand
TTTCTAATTGCATAACAACATAAAGAGCACTTAACTTTATTTGCATTCAAAATTTTAGCACATTTGTAAGAAAATCATTTCGTGAAAGTGTACTACCTTAAATGCAAATGTTTGTAAATTCCTTATCTAAGTAATAGGCTATAGGTTGGCATTGAAAAGTTGTAAATTAGTAGATAAGTTTACAAAAAAAAAAGAAGTTAATAAAGAAATTGTGGAATTTTTTATCAGAGTTTATTTAATTCTTTTAAAAAAATATATTTTTTAATTCTTTTTAAGTATGTTGTCCGTATTATTTATTGTAAACTATAAATTATAGTTAGATAAATTCGTAAGGTTCTGAGACCGGAACAATATTCGAATTTTAAAAATATTAAAATATACATTAAGGATAAAACATATATATAGTTGCATCCTAAATGTCAATAGCTTTTGGAAAGTGTTTGTAATTGTCGGTGGAAAAACTTATGCGGATGTAAATGTAAAGGCAAATAGTAAAGAAATTTTCTTGAGAAGAACAGTGAGAATTCGTGTTGCGATTACGTGTTATTCACCGTGCCTTCGAATAAACGTATCCATTCGACCATGACCGCGAGAAATTGGAATACTTCCGGAAAGAGCGCCGGGATTCCCCGGCCAGCAGCACGCGCGCATGGCGAAACTAATCGCGCCGAATCGCGGCGGAATCGGTCCGCGCGCGTGAAACACCGAAAGCGGCTTTCCGAATCCCCGGAAACCGTACGGTAGCTACGGTATGTGCTATTGAAGCGCAGGACCACGCGCGGGGGCGAGCGTCAAATAGTTTTGAACGGCCAAATCGGAAAGCGGCCCCGACATATTTGAGAAGCTTTTGGTGCTTCTGCAAACGATTCACGCCAATTTCTGCCGAAATAGCAATACGCAAAACGAATGTCGAGATAGTGAAATTGCAATGGTATAAGTAGTACTTACATAAATATTCAGATAGCCTTGGTCAAAATTGTCTCAATATATAACACCTATAGATATCGTTAAAACTTATTATTCACATGTCTTTGACTGTTATTTGTAAATTACTTAAGTATCTCTTTCGCCGACGCAAATTGACTTAATGACGGTAAAAAATTCTTCAGACCGCGAAAAAAGAGTTAATTGAGTAATTAACGCAGTGTTTTCTCTTACCCATCTGTCAATGGATTTCTAACTCTCGTTTATTCCAATTCGCCCCAATTAGGAACTTCTTGCCGACTCATTTTCAGTCCGAGTCTTCGTCGACTCGGGGATTGCCTTTCGACGCGACCGTCATGTAAATTTATCCACCCGACTAACGTGTCTCGAATACTACGGCAGTTTTAGTGCCCCGGGTCATTTGCTTGTGCGGAGAGGCGAAAGTGCGCGCCTACTATGCGCCCGCAGAAAGCCGACGTGGAAACGGGGGGATAGAAAGCGAGAGGAGACTGTCGCGAGAATTTTCGCGTAAGCAGTTTTGCAGCCCGGCCTCTGTCGAGTGAAACGACTTTAATTAGGCAACTCGCTAACGACCCGACGGCAACATAAATCACCGTTAAACCTTCCCGGCTGCACGGAGAACCACCCTCATCCCTTGTTGTCTCTCTCTCTCTCTCTTTCTCTTTTCTTTTTCTGTCTCTGTATTCGCCGCGATGTCATTTCTAGCGCTTCTTCTGCTCATTGCGACGGTCCATCACCGTTTGTGGCGAGCAAAGCACTCTATTATTTACGCACCGTATTTACTAATGAACTTCTTTAGAAATATTGCTTAACGATAATTTGAGAATTGTTTTTCTGTAAATAATAAAAAACCCGGTGCTATTGTTTCTATTGTATTTACTTTCCACATATATATTTCTTAGTCAGCTCCCTAATTTTTAGAATTCGTGTGAATGGCTTAGAAACAAGTAATAGATCTCTAGATCAAATTCGAGAAAATTAATTTGTGCGAATAAAATATTCCCCGAAAAATACTTTTCGATAAATCTACAAATACGTTGCACGTCATTTTTTCTCTTGCTGTGCTATAACAAGTAATCTTGTAAGATAAAAATTAAAACCTTTCGACAAAACCAACATAACACGAAATAAGAACGACAACGTTTGCGCGTGTATCTATTATTGCGTGTCAGATAGCGAAATTTTTTGTAATCGTTAATAATTTGCTTTTTAAATTCTCCTAATGAATACAAATGTATACATGTAGCAGTTAGAAATCGATATAAGTAATTACGAACTTATCTATTATCGCAACAATTTACACACAGTAATGTTCGCATGTTATCAACATTTTTCTACTTATAGTCTTACTTCTTATATTTATAGTATTACTTATTGTTAATCACATAGCGTAGCAATTCATTTATCTAATAATTGTTAATATTATTATAATTTTTACAAATATATTTTACAAGTGTTTTTAATACACACGTGTACACGCACATGCAATATATATGTGTTAAGTACATTTGCTTTATGTTGATTGAGTTGAATGTTAGATAATCTTATCGCTGAGATTGTGAAATGAGCATTTAAAACACAATCTCTTCTACTACAGTAGTTTATGAGATGAAGAAAGTTTTTTTTGCACCTCGCACCTTGTTGCCTTCGTTGCGCTATACGTATCATGTGCTTTTGTACGAGCTATAAAAAAATTATGTCTCCGCAATTATATTTTCCCCTGATGAAAAATGAGCTTGCCTCTGCTAAACCTCCCAGAATTGCAATTGCGGAACTCATACGTGCCTTTGGTTTAACTCGATTATTCTTTCTTCTTTATTATTCATATTTCTTTTTGTTTTCTTTTTCTATTTTTTTCTACACTGTCTTTATTTTCATCTCCCAGCCTTTCCAATGAGTTAATGCAAAATATCTCTTATCTGTCTTATCCTTCAAGATTGAAAATGAACACGTGAAATCTTTAGACGTGACTTTTAATCTTATTGTTGATATTTTTCACACACAAAGTTTTACATTTTGAAAGCCGTCGAACCGAGACTGAATAATAAAAATGCCTGACGATATTTCGTCACGTCAAAAGATCGAAATTTACTGCATTTATCATATACTGCACTTACTTGCACAATCACGTACTGTCAGTCACGTGTCATAAGCAAAACTTAACGTGGACAAATAATGAGCTCATCATAATGTCATAAACCAATTTGTTTTTCTTTCTCTCTTACTGTCTATATTGACACATTTCGGATAATCTCGAATAAAACTATGTCGTAAGTTGGTCAGACGCTACGATCGATCGCTTTAATTTTATTATCTCACTTCGTGACTGCTGCACCATCTTGATCTCCTCTCTTTTCGATCGCCCGCTCTTCCTTTTGCTCATTCTCCCGCGCTCGCTCCCTCGAAGCTAGTTCCGCACTTCTCGCGTTCTGTTCTCTCTTCTCTCTTTTTTTTATACGATCTTTTCGAGAGATCGTGTTCAAGGTTTTTTTAAAATTTTTTTTTTTAATGAAATACTGAAGTTAAGCACAGTATATCACGGAAGCTAAATTCTTAATGAGACGAACTATCTTGTGTCTTAATTACAAATATCGATCGCGTATTAAAAAGTATGTGCTTTTCTCTTGAAGCATGTACATAAAGTGCTCGTGGAATGTTCTTACATTATTAAAAAACAAAAGTGGTGGTGTAAAAAATAATTGTTACATTTTGCACATTGTTTCTATTTCTATTTTTCTATTGTCAAGACTCGCGGACGAAAGCTATGCTCGATTCTCGGTAATATTATCCTTTACCGCTCGTCACACGACACGGCGAATAGCGTCTATTCGCCTGCAACGCGTCGTCGCGGGGGTGCATCGGGGGATTTTATATCGCGCGTGATTTACCACGCGACGACGACGGTGGAAATCTCAGCGCGCGGATTTTCGCGCGACGAAGAGAGATCTTTCTCTCTCTCTCTCTCTCTCTTCGAGTTTTCGTCATCGACATACGTGTATCTCTCGCGCAAAATTCAAACCGAGCCGATAGATATCTCTTGTCACGTACTACATACAACGTAGTGGTACATACACCACGCCGAAAGATGATATCGAAGGATGACATCGAGGAGCGCGCGAAATCTCGAGATGTGCGACTGCACTCACATCGTCGAGAAAAGAGAGAGAGAGAGAGAGAGGAGAGAAAGAGACCGCATCTCCTCTCGTGGCGCGAGAGATGCGTGAATGTATTTTGCGATGGGCGGATGTAAACGCGCAAACCCCCCAACTCCCCGCATACGTATCCGCGTGTACCTCCACGGACCGACCTCCGTATTGCGGCAGCCGATGGATGGCGGTAATGGAATTTGACATTAGGATCGACGCCGGAGGTGAGCTATCCGGCTTCCTATATACGAGCAAAGGGAATACAAGCAGTCACGAGAGGAGAACGGGAACGAGACTTTTATCACGAATGCCTCGCGGCCGTTGAAAATCCCCGCCGCAAATGCGACGCACCGACGCGAGAGGCAAGGGTCGCACG
This sequence comes from Pseudomyrmex cubaensis, assembly GCA_014825685.1. Lineage (NCBI taxonomy): Eukaryota > Metazoa > Arthropoda > Insecta > Hymenoptera > Formicidae > Pseudomyrmex > Pseudomyrmex cubaensis. Next base: position 28,481 of record QVOA01011731.1, on the reverse strand, counting down.
CGCGTCCTTATCTTAAAAGCAGAAAACAGAAATTTAAGTAGACATATATGTGCGTACACAAAATCGATCGTGTTAGAAGATCGTGGAATTGTCGACGAATTATTACTGTGTTATCAATTAATTATCAGGAAATTAATCATTAAACGGCAGTTAATGATTGAAATGCAGTCATATGTATCGGAACACGTTACAGCGGCGACTCTCGTTCGTTGATTTTGTTTTTTATATGTACAAGAATATTGTAATATTTTTATCCGAGACAAAAGAAAATCTTGATGAAAGCATTACCGAATAATGATTGCAAAAATCTCAGACTTTGATATCAGCGGACGTTAATGAAGTTTAAGCACGGAAAGCGTTGCTCCTTCTACATTAATTATGCAGAGTTACATTAGCATTTACGCTTCTCTTCCTCATAAAAGATAACTACATCGTGTACAAAGCGTGATGGTGGAAGCGTCGTGTTACAACAAGTATTGAAAGCAATATATATGTAACGTAAATAAATATGTTATTTCTTAAGTCTCATCGTTCACTCGTTGTGTTCTACATATTGTTCAGACATACGTAAATATTTCAGATATACGAATAGTTCAGTCGTTTATGTAAATTTTGCTCGCAAATGTTTCTCGTTGCCTACGAAATACGGCAATCGGAATATCTTTATCTGCCTCGACACCTCGAATCGCCGGAGGTGCGACTGTTATTATCGACGAGCGCGCAAGAGAGGGAGAGATGAGCCGTTGTTAATGAATTAAACTCGTAATTTGCGTCACGATCAATTACGAATTACTGAATCGAATCCGTAATTCGGCCGTTAATTGCATTGTAAATTATGGATTCTTCGTTATATTAAGCGCGCGCGCACACGACCGGAGTGTATGCGTAATTAATCAATTAAGGGCTTGTCATCCGCGCGGAAGATTACGCGCTTCTGGCAATTCCATTTAGGGCCGGGGTTATTTGTAAAACAGCTCCGTTTACGCGCGCGTTACACTCCCGGAACGGAAAAACACTCTCTCACTCTGTAATCCTAAACATTTTTAGTATAAATTGCGATTTTAATATTTCTGGCGTGCGCGGAGAACGGACTCCGCGCTATCGGCTTTGTAAATTGAGCTATTGTTTACAATGTCGCTGAAAAGGCTATTGCGCAATCCGTTGAAATACTAACAGTGTTGCTATCGAACGAAACAACGTTTCAATTGATTCTAGCCAATAAACTAAATAAATTAATTCTATTTTTTTTGTTTGTATTCTTTTATTTATTTTAACTTTTAGTTTTATAAAATATTTTTCACACACGCGCAACGAATTAATTGTTCTCTTGTTTTGTTTTTTTTTTTTTTATGTTTTTAACACGCACTTTCATTTATTTAGTTTTTGATATTCTTATTTGTTAACAATTTTATTTTGACGTTTAAACTTGATTTTTTTCAGATCACCCGAACGTCAAGTGTTATCTGGGCCACGGCGGTCTTCTCGGACTCTCGGAAGGAGTCTATGCAGGCGTGCCAATGGTTTTAATCCCAATGTACGGCGATCAGTTTCACAATGCGGCCGCTTTGAAAACCAGAGGTTCCGCAGTAGTACTCGAATACAATAATCTAAACGAGCAGCTACTGAGACACGCTCTCGACGAAGTCTTCAACAATACCAGGTACATTAAAGACTAATTTTGACCTGCGAATAAAAAAAATCTGACGTTCTAAATTTTTCTCTCTAATCTAAACGAGCAGCTACTGAGACACGCTCTCGACGAAGTCTTCAACAATACCAGGTACATTAAAGATTAATTTTAACCTGCGAATAAAAAATCTGACGTTCTAAATTTTTCTCTCTAGACAAAGAAAGTTCTATTATTATTACTGACGAGTAATCGCAAATTCAATATTTCAATCTAGTTATAAAAAGTTTCTATAAAATATAATTTAAAAAACTCTATAAAAGATCAATGTAAGAGATTGACGTCAAATAAGAGATTGACGAATCAAATTCGCGGCGATTATTTCATTAGAAACGAAGAATAAAATCGATTCAACCGCCAGGCATGTCTGGCAAACAGTGTCGGCAGAAATTCTCTTGAATTTTTGCCGATGCATTTTCGGCGCGGGAATCGCGCGATTACGGCATAAGCTTCCGGTGTCACCGATATCGGTTACGTTAAAAATTCTCTCGCGCGCGAGATGTCGCGGGCGGAGAAACGCGCGGCAAAACTAAGGGACGGAAAAAGATCGCGGTGAAAAAAAGAAGAATTGCATAATCTGTCCGGATATTCGCTCCGTTGAATATCTCACGAGCCGTCCGGACGCACCGGATATCCGGCAAGTGCATCGTCGTTGCTGCAACGCGCAGCCGAGGCGCCTCGTTAATCCGTGGCGCGGCTCACTGGCGCTCTCCAACCCTCCCTTTTCTCTCTCCCCTTCTCTCTTCACCACCGTCAGCTCTCATCCTTTCACGGAGGCATCTCTTTCTTTTTGCCTAACGCTTTACACCACTGTCTCTCTTGTATTCTCCGAGAGAATAGGTAGCTTCGGCAGGAAAAAGAGAGAGAAAACTGGTGAAAGAGAAGAAGATGGAATGGTCCATCCAGGTTGTATCCAGTACTCTTGGCGTGACCCTCTCCGGCAGGCAATTTTTTTTTCTCGCTTTCGACACGCCGTCGCGCTCTCTTCTCTCGTCGCAAATTCGAGACACGAATCGCGGAAAGAGCGGACGTGTTCCCCGGATAGTTTTCTCTTCCCTCTTTCTCTTTTCTCTCTAATATCTCTCGCTTCCTCGTCGATCGACAAACACGCGGGATCGAGCTGGTCCGCGAGCGCGCGCGCGTATCCGGGGTGGGAAATCACATGGGAAATTTCGCGAGCGCTAAATGTTTCACGAGAGCACCGAATCAACGGCACGCCGTCGATGACGACGAGAAGGCGGGTCGAAATGAAATTTTACATTATTCAAATCCGCTCCGCGCGCCCACTCTCTTCCGCGCGCCTATATCCTCGCTCTCTCTCTCCTGACTAAGTACGGTCAACTTGTTAACCGCACGCGCCCGCAAACTGTATAACCCACCCTCGGCACGATATACTCCGGGGGGTCGAAACGCGTAGGAAGTTTGGAGAGAATAGAAGGTCGAAGGAAATCCCGCGAGACATACGGCGGAGAAACTGTAACTTTCTTCATTTGACGTAACTGACTTCTCCAGAATTTTTATGACAATGGCGAGTTTCTGCTTCGTACATGGACGTGTGTCCGTATGTGTGTGGAAGGTTTCCCAGAAGATCCGATTCGAATTGACGTTAAAATTTTCGAAGAGTCGAAGCAGCAGCGCGAATTAAAAAGCAGAAAGAGGATTTTATTGTTTTTGTAAAAAGTTCAAATTGATTCAACCGCATTGCAGATTTAATTTACTACAGGATTGCTTATGTAATCCGAAAGTTTTTCGCGCGCGCACGCTTTGATATTTTAATTAACAAGAAATGTGCGCATTTGCGTTTAATTGCCGGTTTCGTTTAATGAATATCTTTATGCACGTGAAATTTCGTGCTGCTTCATATCGTTTTCATATTTCACCCGACATTTTCTAAATTTAAAAAAACGTAATATCGCGCGCGCACGACATCCTGCTGCTAAATATACGCCACAACACACGCAAAATCAGAGATGGGACGGAGAAATTTATGAAATTTTAAACGCCCGGACGCCTATGGCTATAAGTTTTCACTGTAAAACTTCTGGCTGTCATGCGTTTATCTTTTGCTGGCGCTAATAGCGTTGCTTTGTGTCGTCGTAATCGCCGGTAGCAGCGACTTCTTTCGAGGCTTCTGACTCCGCATTAAAACGTGCGGCTCCTGTTTTTCTTCTTTTATACACCGCGAGACTTGAATTCGCGGAGAGCGCCGAAGAATGACAACGATATAATTTTTAATGCACGCGCTGTGTTTACAGCAGTTTTAATTCCAGCAAAAAAAAGGAAAAAATAAATAAATAAAAAGAGAGAGAAGAAGAAAGCGACTCGCGATTCAAAAGTTGTATTTTCTTGTTAAAAAAAAAAGATTATTGTTGCCGTCAAATAATAATTTGTGTTATTAATCACACGATTGAATATCTTGATGTTTCCAATCGAATGGAAATACATTTGTAAGTTTCGTAGAGATTTGCGTTGTTGTCAAATCAAAAGAAAAAAAAAAAAACAAGAGAACTCCAAAACGTAAGAAAAACTTATTCCAATTGTACTGTGGTTAATGAAACGAGGGCCGAAAGTTATTCACAAACTCGCGTTGTAATTCCCGTCTTATTCAAAGTTCTGTATGATTAAACGTTTCTCAATATGTCTGTAGAGACGGTCGACGAAGCGAAGTAATTGCAGAAAATTGCGAATTTAAAAAGCGTGACTTGACGTAACGCGTAATTGTTATTACTTGCGTTTCACTTTGCCGGTAGCCGGAGTTTTGTTCTCGATGAGTCTTTCTTGCCAAGAGATTTTTCCAGGAGAAACACGATGAATAATTTAAAAACATATGGAACAAAACCTGTTCAAAAAATGACTGCTAATCACTCTTTAGAATGATTAGTAATTACAGTTTATAAGAAAATCACAGGCACTTTTCACTCTTGTGCGACTTATGTGTTTATTATAAAACACATAATAAGTACGTTTTTTGTAGCTAAGATTGCTAGAAGAACAATTAGAATTGAATTATCAACGGTGCATATTGTTTGTGACAACTATGCGCATAATTAAAATATAATTAGATATAATTATGCCACTAAAAACTGACGACTACGAATAAAACTCGTAAAATTTGTTTACATCGCTGAACGGTGATGAAACATAACCGAATTGCGATAACTGTTTGTTATCGCGACAATAAAACATGTCTGATGTGCCACAATAGTAAATATGCGAGTCACTTTTTTCAACGTGTCACGTCACGCCACTGACCGTGTCCCGTATATGCGCCATCGGATGATAATCCGGCCGGGCGAGATAAAGCCGGCTTAATAAATCAGAGCGGATATGAAACTGTTGCGCCTGGATGCTCGTTTTCGCGTCGTACGACACTCCTTAACGTCGCTGTAATCACAATGTCATCGGATTTACGAGCAGCCGCCGACGCGGACCTTTAGCTAAGGATCTGCTAAAGTTGGGCGATTCATACGCGCGCGCGATTCCAGTTTCATTATAATACCCTCCCGAGAGACAGAGAAAATTTATTCACCGATATATTATTTATTCACTCGGCCTCAAAAGCAGACGATCCTTTGCAATAATGACCGTTTACCTTGTCTCTTTCTCTCTCTCTCTTTTTCTTTCTGTTCAGAGGTCGTACAAAGCGAGAAAAATATTTATTAAAATTTCTACTATGTAGACGCACATAAAATGTAATTTTTAAAAATTTAATTATACCGAGACGATAATATTTGATTTAATCTAAAAGATGTATATAGAGCCGGTTACTTTTAATCTAACGTTTTCAAGTTTAATGATTCATTTAAATCAAGAACCGAAGTAGACTGTTCTCTATCTCTCTCTGTCTGAAGTTTCTCGCACGTAAATGAAATTTTTAACGTTACGAGAAGATACAATTTAAATTCGGTAATATATTTAGTTCGCGAAGTAGAATATATATATATATATATATATATATATATATGAATTAATATATATATATATATATGAATGATTCACATCGCAAGGTCTCTTGGCCGCGGTTTCTAATTTGTAAAGCGATTCTAACCGAATACGCGTTTCAATGTTCAATGCGTCGACAATAGCGAGCACGATTATTGAAATTGATCAGATGTGCGCATCAGTAATATCGAATGCGTTATAGCGAGGCCGCATTGTTTTAGAAAATACGATGCAATTATTCGAATGCGATATTATATGAGCGGAGAGAGAACACACACCGAATTATCGGACGCTTTGAAAATGCCTCTAACATCATTTCGGCCGATGATGCCGCCGTCATACCGGGTTCATAACGCGGTAATTACTGCCCGTTACAAATTTGCCAGCAGAAAGGTGCATATTAGAGGGAAATTGCAATATACAATCACATGTGGTAGATAAAATCACGATCTCGCAAACCTGCATCTCTTTCTTGCGGCTGATGAAAAAAAAAAAAAAATGTATTCGTTAAAATTAAATCTTGTAACACACGCACGCACGCACACATACACCATTCTGTTTCTGTGCTCTTGCGTTATCTGAAAAATATTAAAAAGAAATTTGCATAAATAAAAATATATCACATAATAATCGCGGAACGGAATTTCGACGAAATGGTTTTGCAAACGCGCACCGTGTCTTGAAATTGAAACACGAAATTAAAATACAAAATTACATTATGAAACAAATACGAGCGACGATACTGAAAATATATAGGTCCGGTGTTGTCCTGTGTAAAGGCAAACGTGGTTTTAACATTACAAATTGTGCATTGAATTACGTTTCGTTCTGTCGTGGCGGTTAAAATAATAGAAAGCCGCGCGCATAATGCAGTCTCGATAATGAAGGGAATTAATTAACGGGGGTGGAACGTTATATTCGAGCAAAAAGTAAATGTTTGATGAAAGAGCGCAATTCGCGGGATTGGAATATTTACATTTATCGCCAACTTACAACATAGTTCGCAGGACCCCGATGCAATAATGTGCGAAGTAAATCGACAAAACGTTGTTTTCCTCGATTCGTTTAAACATGCGGGCGATTTTGCGGAAAGGTTCGAGGTTAATTATCGTTGCGGCTCGAATCGCGACGCTCGCGTGATGATTGGATTCTTCGTAACATTACGAATTCATCGCAAAAAACGTTACAGATGGCTTGAAATTAAATTCATACGCGCGATTTATACCGACTGAGGTTGCTTCCGCAAAAAAATGTCTGAAAAGTTAAATCGTTAAAAAAATTTTTGTTGTTTTTTTGTAACGTCCGTTTTGCGACACGACAAAAAGATCTACTTCTTCAAGAATCTCTTCAGTAGATTTCTACGTCCGGAGAGTGTACACTTTGGTAACGTTGTTGAGGACAAATCTCGAAATTTGCAAAGAAACTTGCGGAAAAATAAACTACCGGGAAAAAATTTCCACGTACACATTCTGTGCGTTCAAAATGGAGAAGTTCGTTGTCATCAGACATTCAAAGAGAGTCGCTCTCGATTTCTGGGAGTCAGATAAAAGAATCGCGAGCGTATTTATCAATAAGGGGGTGGGGATTGCAAAGCACAGTCGCGCGGACTCCGCGGAAAGAAATTAACGATATCGAGTGTGTCCAATTATTTCGCCTGGCCATCTTCTCGACTAAGGAAAGAGCTTTGTTACGCGGCGGTGCACCGCCTCGTTTTCCGCGAAGCGCTTTTTTTCTTCTCACCTAGCTTCTCCGTCCACCTTCGTCGGCCATTACATTCCTTACGGGCGAGCAGGTGCGCCAAAGCACTCGTATAGGACTCGCACAGTTCTCGTTCTTCTGCTTTCGAGAAAGAGAAGCGGAGTCCTCCTATTCTCTCCCTCCGTCTTTTCTCTCTCCGCCTCGCTCTCTCGCTTCCGCAAAGAATAAGACTTCCTAGCACATTTTGCCTCTCGAATAAATCCGGCCGGAAGAGCTGTGGGTGAGCAACGGCGGAAATGTCGGTGAGGATGGCGGCAGAGAGAAGGGACGGAGGAAGTCGGGGGAGGGGAATAGTAGGTGGTCGTCGGAAGTGGAGCTCGTCGAGCGAAAGGGTTACTCGCGGGAAAGAGTAAGGACGAGAACAACAGGGCAATAAAGTAGACGAGGTGAGGCTGGTAGCGCGGGAAAAGGGAGAAATGACTCGGGCAAAGGAAAGGAAGGAGAGGAATAGAAGAAAGGGGAGAGAATGCGAGGGGTGTCGGGCTAACTCGACGACGAAGCCGCACTACGTTATCCCTCAGCCGTAACCGAAGAAGAAGCGCGAGAGAGACTCGGAGAACGGGAAGGAGCATGGACAGGAAGGGGAGGGAGAAAGGAAGGAGAGAGGAGAGCGTGTGTACCCTCGTACCTCCTTACAAACTGCCGAAACTTTGACTACTACCGTCCTTACGTGCCAGCTTGCGCCCCTAAGTACATACCAACCCCCACGGCTTGCGGTGTGAGTGCGTGTATACGTCCCTCTATACATACGTGCGTGTTGTGATATAAGTGAGCAAGCGCGGATGTGTACGTGTGCAAGGGTGGTGGTGCACGCGCGCACCATCTCGTGCAGTGCGCTTAAGTAACGCCTGCGAGTTATCGCGCGAGCTCTACCCTCGTGAATGGAGGTAGTTTGGAGTCGAATTTGATTATGGGTCCGAAGTACTTTCGTACTTCGCGTGGTAGGAAGAGACGAGGAGAGAGGAGGCTACACGAGAGAGGAAGAAAGAAGGACGTTAAGGAACCCGTCTCGTATCTTGCGATACACACGTTCAACATTCTCGTACATTATGATTGCGCCTAGGAGAGAGTAGGTTGGTCGTCGCACGTCGAAACTCGTTTTTTTTCCGATGGCGAATTATAAGTTAACTGGATAACTTGGGAGGAGAAAGTTTGTATTACGATTTTACGTTCACTTTATCTCCCCTCTTTTCCGCCCGCGCACTCGAATTGAATAAAACAGCCGCGCTGATTATATTCGGAATGTTGCCCCATTTTAGCGAAGTTGGACCGAATCTGAAATTCAAATCAGAATCGACGGTGAAGTTCGGAAAAGTTACGGTCTCTGATTGTTTGGAAATTTGGTAGATCTCGCCGAGATGAAGAAAAATCCCGGGATTTTTGTCGACCCTGACCCAACTCTGATCGTTCTCTAATTTGGTGTAAGCTTCAGCTCTGATAGAACAGTGCAATTCCAGAAGGATTTCTCTGCAAATCTGACGTTAACTTACTCTAATTTATTTTCAAACGCTTCTCGGCGCTTTAGTATTCAAACTTTAAAGCGTATAAAAAAATTCTTTATCTTTGAAAAGAATATTTTAAAAAGTAGAATATATTTCTCTCTCGATGTTATTTTTATTACGTATTGTATTATATTGTTTTTACTTAAATTTTATAATTTTTATTACATATTATCATAATAGGTTTATGCGAAAAAAAACTATTTTAATTTTTCTGGACCGTTAAATTCCGCGATAAAAATTCGTTAAACGCGCGTGAAAATTCTTTTCAAATTTTCTTCAAAATTAATAAAAAGTTGTTACAAGAAAAACTTTTACAATAAATTTTTAATAATTAAAAAAGTTCTCATTTGTCATATCGCAAGAGAAATGTCCGAATTTCATTATCTTTAAGTTTTTCCCGAAGTAATCCGAGCGAGGACTAAGATTTCCTCGCTCAACATTGCTTGTGTTCAAAACCGTTCGAAAACATCATCCGACAAACAAGATTGCGGTTTGATAAATCTTCTTCGAGAGTTCGGAATCACATGTGTGCGCGGCACAAATACATCACTAATGCCGCACGTTGCGAGCTTGTGTTGGCTTACAAGCGCAATCACGCGCAGTGATCTTCGGGGATTGAACGGCCACTTCGCGTCTCTCTCGCATTTGCGCGAGGGTGGAGAACGCAAAGGGCAAATGGAGGAGAACTGTGGAAGTTTTATAACACGGCGTCGTAGCTCTTTCGAGAAGTCGTAAACCGTACCGAAGACCGTATTACTGTAATACGATCTTAAGATCTCGTGCTGATTACATTTATCACTTGCGGAAACGCGCGCGCGCGGATGTTACCACCTCGGAGTCTCGTAACATTGTACTCCGATAATTGCCTTTTGATTCTCGCGCTTAGAAGCGCCTTGAAATTATTTTAGACGAGTGGCGATAACGATCGAACTAATTTCACAGCGCGATCGAATGTTAAGACGCAGAATCCGTTCTTTGCCAATCTCAATTTAAATGTGTAATTAATTTTGGACACTGCATGTTTTCCGGATAGAAAAATAATTAAAAAAAAAAAAAAAAATTTGCGTTTAAAGCAGCGAGTCACGTTTCGTTCGTTATATGTTATTACAGCATTCTTGAAATTTCTGCGCGTAAAATATTTGAAATTGTGATGTTATTGGCGTTCGCCAAAAATTAATTTGTCAGAAATACACTCTCTCTCTTTCTCTCTCTCTCTCTCTTCGTGGAGAGGAAAAAAATAATAGGCGAATGAGCATCGAAGAGAACTCCCAACACGAGAGCTCGCCCACACACACGCACACACTCAACGTGCACGTGGCACATAAATCATCGACGCGCGATACAAATCACCTGTTTACGCGCGTGACGCAATCGTTTCTGAACACGCGCGCTAAAATCCAGCTTATCCTGTTATTTCAGTTATGCTCGGGGAAAAATATCGACACCTGCCTATAACTAAAATACTGTTACCGAAGTTTCAAGTATCGATCCTAGAAACACCACTATCGATATCACTCTGAAAAAGTTTTTCGTTATCGCGTGTAACAATATTACAAAGTTTAATGCCGTCAATATGGATTTTGTGTCGGCGAAAATATAACTGTCAGACTGAAGAATATCACACATTGATACTTCAACATTAAAAAACCGCGGTCACATACTTATCTGTCAATATAAGTATCTGTCAATAAAAGAACAAAACTGTACAAGACAAATACCGCTCGACTCTCTCTCTCTTTCTCTCTCTCTCGCTCTCTCTTTCGACGCTGCACGAGCGGTGTCGTCCACAAGGGTTGCTCGAGGGTTGACGAAGTGTGCGTACCAGTATTCCGAGTGCCACATCGATACTTCGATAGCATCGAGAGCAAGCGTGCCTACTTACCGGGCCGGAGAAGCAGCGCGGCTCGTAAATCAACACCGAGCGGGCAATTAAAGTGGCACGGAAACGAGAGGAAAAGCGGGGCGAGAGAGTAGCGAACGTTTTCGAATTGCTCGACAATTTTACATTACTCATGCATGTAACGTTGTTACGTTCGACACAATTGGACCGGCTCACGCAACATTAAAATGACGCGTTTAACGGCCGACGATGAGAGAAAGAGAGAGAAAGGTCTTCCGCCCGCTCATTATTTTACCACGTAATGGTCGGGGCTGGCGATTTTTTGCTCACGTGTTTGAATCACCATCGTGATCTTTTCTCTCTCTTGAGTATTTTTTCTTTCCCGTGTGTTTTTTTTTCTTTTTTTTTTTACAATAGCATCAATAAAGCAGCGAGGCACGATGCGTTCCTAAACAAATGTCAGGCAAATGTCGCGTGCGGATAAGCGGCGATAAGCGCGTTACAAAAGTGCGGCTTACATGTCGGCGTAACATAAACTCGCGTTTCATAATGTATTCCGCGGTAATCAATTATTACTGCTGTTATTAAAATATATGTAATATTGCTGCAAATTGGAGAGCCAATCGGATTTGTTCGATCAATAACCCACTTACTAATCAATGTCTGATCATTACAACTGCTATTCCACTAATATTCGCGCGATATTAATATTCTAAATTTGTTACAAAATCTATGTGACGAAAATTATTCAATATATTTAATTCATAATTAAAATTATTACATTTCCTAGAAACTAGTTTGTCTATCTGACAATATGTAGCAAAATAGACGCAATCGTTTAAAAATATATGACTTTCGTTGTCACAAATATATCCGATATAGTCTAAAATAGTTATCGATTGTCACGTGTATTTCGGTCGAGTTTAAAATAGAAAGAATATTTATTTACAGTCTTTTTACAGTCTCTGCAAGAATAATATCAAGCAAAAAAGATGATTCGACCACAAACATGTCGATCGATAATTTTGCGTTACGTTTAATGCGACGCCGTCAACGCGCCGCTCGTTTGACGCGCTCCATTATTTGATGCGATATGTTTATTTTTGCCCATCGCGTTAGCCACCGATTTGTATTCATGTCTGTTTCGCGAATTTGTTGGAATATCGAATGCTCACTCGATGTGGCGTTCGCGTAATTACGTCGAGTTCGCTAACGGCGGCGGCGGCGGCGGTGGCGAGGAAACATTGGCAACTCCACATTGTTTAAATAATTTTATATTACAAGTACATGTATATATTCGCCATGTGCAACAATAGACACACGAATAGATACACAGGCGCACATTTCCGGATACAATGCGGAATATTCCGCACGGCGGACACCTGCGTCTCGTGTACCTTGTTATTTAATCCTAAATGCGTTTCACGTTGTATCGTTGCAAGTTAAATGCTGTTTAATCGTTTGCCTCGAAATTTAGCAAAACCAACACGATAAATTTTAAAGTCTTATTGAGATAAAATATATAAACGGGATATGCATATGTTCAGCCTGCGAGCTGATTTAAAGAGACACGTGAAACAACCGGAATTTTAGAAGAGAAAATATAAGCGTGTTGGTCTCTTTATGAAGCCTGATATATCGATAGGTTTTTTTTAGGATAAAAATTTAGAAATTTTATTACATCGGTGGCGAATAATATATTTAAAAAAGAGTTTTAGCACTACAACTGCGAAGTGCGTAATAAATAGCTCGTCAAATTCCTAATGCGCGTTCGAAATCCGCGCAACTTCGCTTATCTCGTGCTAAAAAGTGTTTTTTTTTTTTTTTTTGCGTACAGCAATTTGACTTCATTCTTCAAACATTTCTTTGCTGAGTGACGTAAAAACAATTGACAGCACGTATTTTTTGTATTTATCTCTTAACGTTAACGACACACTTTCGGATTTATTAATTATTAAATCCATCAGTTTCTCATTTTCAGAATGTCTCGACAAATAAATTGATTGACAAAAAATGTAACAGAAAAAATCGGCAAATCGCGTTAAAGAATGTCGCTTCTAAATGTGCATCAATAAAATCGACCTGTCAACTTTTTTTTTTGCGCTCTTTCTTTTATCATGAGCAAATCAATTTTTCCGTTTCGATATTGTGCAAAATCACTAAATTGAATTTTTTAAGAACTTGAAAAAAAAAATCTCTAGAATAGCGAATTTGATTGATCTGTCATCTGGATTTTCGACGGTGATGATGTAATAAATAATCGCAGTCGCGCAAATTTGCCGCCGGTATAGTCACGCCGGAGTTCGCGTCGACGAGAGAGATGCGTCGCGAAGTTTGCGGCATGCGAGTGAGCGCAGGGAGGAGAGAACGCGTGCCCTCGCAAATAATAGCGCAGCCGCGGTTGTTTAGCGGACATGGTGCGGCGTAATTGCCTGATCGAAATGATTTCGCGCGGTACTGACGAAATTCCATATGCCGTTACGACGGTAATTCGGTAACCCCCCGTTATTACCGTGCCGAAAGCTGATATCGAACAAGCTGCACGTCAGTATCACATCTCTCTTTCTCCTCTGTCTCGCTCTCGCCAGGATTGTACTGGTAATTTTATGTCGGACGAGCGTGTTTGCCGTGAGTTACATCCAACGGTGGCTTGACTGATTTACGGGCTCTCGGTCATTAAAACACGTCGCGCTCGGAATATGCATCTTAATGATGCGCACTAGCGTAAAATTCAGGAATTTAATGTCCGACGTTTCTTTTTTCCTCATAACGCGATACAAAATAGTATATGATAATCGCTTACGACAATAGCGTTATTTATTACGCACTCGTGTGAGAGATCCGCCAGTTTAAAATTGAAGAGATTCACATCGGGACAATAAAGACGGATAAATGCGCGACGCTCAGTCGAGATCTTTTTGAGAAAATTAATTAGCGGGAATCTCTTTCGCGCGAATTTCAGAGGCCGAATCACCTCGCGCTTTCGTTAGATCTGAGCAATAAAATCACTTGTGGCGGTTACATCGAACACGTTCTGCGCGATTCGATCTGCTCTCGAATACGTTTCTCGCCGCATTCGCACGAGCGGCTTCAAAGAGCATTCATTTCTCCTTTGTGCGAGTGCCGCGCTTTCTTCCTTTATTTCGGCGAGAAGATCGCCTCCGGGTTTTATCTTCGGAAGAATATTCATTCTCTTCTCTTGCTCTCTGCTTTCCCTCTCCCTCTTCTTCCTCTATCTCTTTTTTTTTTCTCTCGTCTCTGCCAAAAGATTGCGCGGATTTTATCCGCCAAAGGCATATTCATTTCCGCTCTCTGTATCGAGACTCTCGCGTTCTTCATCTTTCGGCTTCTCGTCGCGCGTCTTTGATAAAAGATTGCGCGAATTTGCGTTTGATCCGCGAATCACACTGGCAGAAGCGAATGCCGACTATTCGAAACAGATAAAGGAGCAGAAGAGAATCTTCTTTTATTCTATTCAATGAAAATTTTAGTAAATATATTTAATATACTTTTTTCCATCATCCGCAAAAAAATTTCAACAAATTTATTTTTCTTACGCGCCCGCTATTCTCTAATTATCTATAATTTTAAATTATTTCTCTTGATAGACGTAGCGGGATTATACTTCCGCAGCTGCGGCTTAAGTGTCGTTAGTTTCCGCATAGAGATTCACGTCCGGATTATTACATCGGGCGTATGCGCGTCGTGCGAAGGGAACTGCGAGCAGCGAGAGATTAGGTTCGTTTTACTTGCGGATTTATCCGTTCGATTACGTGCAAGAGAGCGAAACCGCGCACGTTATCTGGCTCGGCATCGAAATGGCGTACGTCTGCGCGATTATCGAGGAGACGAATATGAGATGTAGGAAGATTGCGGAGAGACGCGATAGCGTGCACGTGCGCACACGTACGCAAAAAATGTAACAATCTCCCCCGCATTTCGCAATATTTTATTAGGAATTAAAACGTATCAGACTAAAAATATCGACTCCCTGCTTATTTGGAGAATATACGCGAAATCTCTTCGCTGATTTCCCTTCGAGACGAAATTTCCCTTTCCCTCGAAACGACGCCGAAGCGATTTCGTCGTCACGCCGGGGACGACGCGCGGACCGAAAGTCTGAGAAACGATATGAGATATATATTTTCGGATTTTCTGATCTCGTTCCACATAACACGACGCGCGCGCTCGCGTTTTCGAGGATCGCCGCGCGTCGCCCCGCGACGAAATTTTTCCCATCCCATCCACTCGGTCGCATTACCCGGGCGACTTATCGAGTTACAAAGACGTATATCGCCGGGAAGCGATTGGATTTTCCCGACCGCGCCGTCTAGCACCCCACACGAGAAGGAGAAGCCTCCCGGGAAAACGAGATCGGTTTTATATATACGCGCGCGCGTCTGTACCGGGTGTCCGCGATCTCGAAGTCGAGCAGAAGCAATAAATGTGTTCGATTAATTTTAAAATATAAAAAAAAAAAAGAAAATACCAAAACTTTTATTCATAAAAAAAAAAACAATGATTGCATTGATTACGTGTATTGTTTCAAGAATCCAATTTTCTTGCAATCCGCCTCTTTGAAATGAAGCAATAACGCCAATATTTGTCACAGTTGTGTATTTTAGTTTGCTTTTGTTTTTGAGATATTTCTTTCCGTTTTACTTAACTCAACCGGAGTAAAAAGTCCCGGAGACACCCAATGTGTACACCCGATCGGCGTACACGTAGATCTAGTGTCCCCGCGAGTCTTGGTACGTGATAATTTAGAGTAGAATCGGCGTGTGGCGCTCGATCTTTATGCATCGGCAACGGTTGCCAAGTGTCCCGCCCAGTCCCTCCGAGTGGAAATACTTATTTGGAAAAGAGCACCGCACACCGGCTGTCTCCGGCGAACGAATCGCCGATAAAGATTGCCGCGCCATTGGCAGCGCCTATGCACACGGCGGCCGCCAAGCTGCGGGCGGTGGAAAAGAAAGAAGAGAAGGAAAAGAGGATGGCGGACGCGCAATGGACGCGCTGGCGCGCGGAGCCAGAAGGGCGACTTTCCAGATTGTTAGTTAGTTTGCCGGTGAAGCGAAGTAGAACACACAATGTGTATTCTTTTATTCATCTGACAAATTCCCGACTGTGTCCGATGCCTCAGCCTTTCTGTGTTTTCGTCGCCAATCTTTCAAATTGAGACGCACATTCGCAACTGAATTATTCCGCCGAAAGTGCCGAATTAATGACCGGTCCGCCGGTAATTATTGCTTGATTATTTGATAGGACTTGATCCAGCTCGGCGTTATCGCAATTTTGATAAATAGTAACAACAATGCGCGGAGATCACCGGCGACCGAACGAAATCGTATCGTTGCCGGTTCGTTGGCGACTCATCGTGCAGTCACCGGTAATTATGATTGAACGCTAATTAATCGAGATACTCCGCGCTGCGCATAATTATCAAATTAAATGGCTCGAGATATAATAATTCCATCGGTGTCGATAATTTCGATATATATTCGATAAGAGTTTTGCGTGATTATTTATCGGCTGCGCTTAACATGCACACATGTCTCGTTAACGGTGTATAAGAATCTTGAACAAATCGGGCGTTAAAAGAAATTAAAAACTGAGTTTCCACCTACACACCCCGTATATCGGGGAGAGATGTTATTGGGCGAGCACTGTTAGCGACAAAATTATTGTGCGATAATATCGAGTGCGGCGGGACCAGCTTCGCGCCGGTGCAGTCTGAGCCGTGGGAAAAGAGAAAGAGGCTTTTAACCCGGTTAATCCGATGGGGAAAGACATTCGAGCGATGTCAAAAGGTTGGTTACTTCGGGAACCAGTTAATCTTTTCCCGCAGTCCGTTGGGACGGACGTTGAACGATACGTGACTCGCGACGGGACGGATAAACTTTTATTAAAAATCTAATTGGATCGGAAAACCGCGGCCCGGACGGCTACTCTGCGGTCCGTGTAAAGTGTAGTATATGAAGGCAAATGTGTGTATACGCTCGTTACTGAGCCGCCTACTCTGTGTAAGCTAATTTAGAAAAGTGTATAAAACTAACGTTCGAAGATTCTGCGACGAAAGTAGAAACTTAAAAGAAGTAAAAACTTATGAAAGCAAAAGTAATACTAAAAAAAAAAAAAAAAAAAAAAAAAAAAAAAAAAAAAAAAAAAAAAAACTGCGATTCCGATAGACTTTGACAATGAAGTAACAAAACATCTAAAACATCAGATAAGAAAAGTAACTTCCGACTTAGCCGCACGAAGAGTTAATATTTGGTGAAAATTTAATGATTTACGACTCTTGCTCGTTTTTCCGTCGTTATCTCAGTTTTTCTCGGACATAAATCGTTTCGTGACGCAAAAAATGCGCTTTCTCGCGAGGAAAGATCCTCATCTTATTCACGAAGAATCTAAGATCCCGCGGGGCACTCACTCCGAGGACGCCATGGAGAATCCACACGCCCTCCTCGAAGAGAATCTGAGGAGGACGCAACGTTCGTAAATCCGTCGCGGCTCCTTAACCCCGTCGGTCGACACTTTTTGGCGACTATATGTATATATGTATTTCCCCCCTCGTTTTATCTTACGTTGCCGCATCTCATTAATCTCGAACACGATCTCTCGGTTTCTCCTTCCGTCCGGGGTTGCGGAATATTCGACACGACATCCGCAATGTTTCCTCGAGATTAAAATTCACACAGTGAATTGGTTGAACTCTCTCAGTTCAGTCACGTTATCAACCTGGTAGAAATGTATTCGGAAAAAAACCTGGTCGCTGGTTAGAAACTGGCCAGTTTCTACTGGAGTAGTCTCCCCTGGTTGGCGAATGTTTTTTCACACATTGTAAATGAGAACTGTCCGTCACACCGAATTTTGCGCGGCGCCATCGTAAATCGCGTTTCTCTTTCATTTTTCGAAAGAGTGACGAGGCCGATTTTCGCCGTTTTATAAGGAAAATAATTCTCGTGGAATAAAAAATAAATCACGTTTTGAAAGGAAATGATTTGAGAGCAAAAAGGAACTGCTTATCGAGAGCCCCGTAATAAATTATATAACACAGGCAAATCTCATAAATATCGAAACAAATACATTTCCTGGATATTACATGATATTTTGTTCAGTTTGCCGGAAATGTCACTCTTGCGTAACACGGTTTAATCGATATAAATTGGCAGGTAACTGTCGCGCGAAATTCACGTGAATTGGCGTAAAACAAACGCGAATAAATATCGTAAATATTTGTTGTTAACAACACGACCGACGTCACCACGCCCGGTTTTAATTGTTTCGCAGCATAAAAACTAGCGAAAAGGTGTACCAATATTGTTTGTCATGGAAATGTTTTTTTCTTCAACGTGTTAAACGATTGGTTAATCTGGCGTGCTTGTGTTTTCGTTTAAAAAAAAACAATTAAAAAAAAAAAACTAAATAAATAAAGGTTATTTTATTGATACATGTAATTCTGAAATTACGATATGTAAATAAAAACACACACGTAACGTAGATATTTGCTTATAATAGAACACTCATAATATACTGCAATTAAAACAAACTTGCGGTAGCAAAAAATAACCGTAATGTATAAAAATACAAATATATAAAAATACAAATAAAAGTTGTAAAAGTAAAAATATTATTTATATTTTTATCATTTTTATTATATAGATAAAAAAACTATGAAGAGATATGTCTCGAAATTTATCAAAGTGTTTGTGAAATGAATTTACTAGTTTTTCATTATATTATTTCGGCACTGCAATATCAGCTTGTATTGAAGACGTTTCCGTGTCACGAATGCACAAAATACATGCGCATATTCGGAAATTAATGCGAGCTTACATCAAACGGGGATCGCTGCGCGCTGTTATCGCAATATTGTAATCGCGGATTTGAACGTTGTTTGCGTCAGCTGCAAGCACAACATATCCGGCGTTGGTCTTTTCTATTTTTGGCCTTCCAATTAGCTCGATGCACTGCCGTCGGTGATACACGCGCGAAATTCCGCGAGTATTTCACGAGAGTATACGCCGGTATAGTGCGATTTACGAACAATATCGATAGGCGAATGAATGTCCGCCAAATATCTGAACAAAAATAATCTGTTAACCCTATTGTAAAGAAAAAAAAAAAAAACGATTTTACGTTTATTTTCACTCACGATAGAAAAGAAACAACGCAGAATAAAATTATTTTCTAAGAGAAATATATATACATGCAGAAAGAGGATATTTTTTTTCTTTTTTATTCCTGTTTTATTCTCAAACGTCTCCAGCGTTAATCTAATTTGCAAAATTACTTTGTTTCGGATAATTATTACCGCAAAAATCGCGAACAGTGAGGTAAAAATTAAATTTAAATTCGCCAAATTTCGTCATTAAAAAGTTAATGCTAAAAGCTTTCAAAACACTTCGTATATGTTACATGCAAAAAAGAAAATTGATGTACGTTTAATTCTCGCTCGATAAATTTAACGGTGCCGTTTGTTTAAAGAATAGAAATTGAGCTCTATCACGGTTGACTTGCTAATCATTTGTTTTCCATTTTCGCTCTATTGAATAATTTTTATTTTCGCAATTATCGCTGCGCCGATATTTAAAACAACAGGAAATTTAAATCACGCGGCTCGAGGACGCTCGAACACGCGCGATGTATTTGCTCGAAATAAATTTTGTCACGTAAATTTTGAAATCATTTGAAAGTCAATTTTTTTCACACCGTCGTAAAAAAATTCTTCTTCTATTCAAAATTAATGAACTCTTTTGCTTGAAAGCGTCAAGACAGAAAAATTACAAGCAAAATGAGATATGCAGCACAATTTTCTTTTTTTAGAGCAGACAATACAGTCTCGAATTAAAC
The DNA here is from genome assembly GCA_014825685.1 of Pseudomyrmex cubaensis. Taxonomy (NCBI): domain Eukaryota; kingdom Metazoa; phylum Arthropoda; class Insecta; order Hymenoptera; family Formicidae; genus Pseudomyrmex; species Pseudomyrmex cubaensis. Next base: position 8,899 of record QVOA01011731.1, on the reverse strand, counting down.
TCGTCGCATCACGGGAACGTTGTTTCCGACGAAAATCATGAATCGATCATCCGGTCGGTCAGTTTTTCCCATTTTCGCCAACAGCTGTTTGGTTCGCGCACTCTGATTGCGAGAATGAACTATGTCATTCGCCGGCCGCGATGGCATTGTAATAATGCCGTCGTGTACACGCCGAAAAGTAATTTCGTAATACGATCCGTCGGAACCGATACTGCGCGCGCCGAAATTGTTATCGGCCGGAAGCACATCTGACGTTTGGCACCGTTACGACTGTTATTTAATGCGCCGCGCGGAATTCCGCGTCAACTCTCCGCGCGACCTGCGAGTGATAAATATAATTAACGCGCGTATTCGCTAGAGAATATAGAGACCCACTCGTATAACCCATTATTTGAAAGAGAAAGAGAGAGAAGGAGAACCTGGCGCGTTACACTTATAATTTGTCATACTCGGGTCATTAACCCCGTGATGCGCGACTTACGCAGGATGTAAGTCGCACACCGAGACATTCCACAAATCATAGACAACTGGAGACAGAGAACTGAGAAAAATGGTGATCTGATCGAAATCTGATTTAGAATCGGATGTACTCGCGATACGTTCACGTTAAAAATATTGTCAATATTGTCAATATATTTATGACATTATTAAGTTAAATGTTTGAAACGATAAAAAATAGAAATCTTTAATTTTATAAAACTGTTTTGGTCGAATTCGAAATTAATTAGTCGAATTTCGCGAAAAATAAGAAGAAAAACCTTGTCGTTGTTTGTGCGAGCGCGTTTGACGCATTGCGTTCGCGTCAATACAAAAGTCATTTTCCTCCCAACACGTAGTTTATACTTAATATATTTGCGAGAGAATAAATCTCTTTACTCTCGAAAGAGGGGAAAGTGGATGCGACGCGAACAAGATTGGTCGCGCTAGTAAAGCATAATGCATTGCCGTGCCGAGAAGTAAGTTGTAACACGCGCGCCGTCAGCCTCGCGCGCGCACAAAGTATGAAAATGCGAGACTTATGAGACTTTGCAGTGTTGCGAAGTTTCTATTACGTCAATTCGGAGTTGTAGGAAAAACTATTTTCAGCGCGGTGGAAACTTCGCCCGCCGTAACAACGACGACGAGAGTTACGCGTCCGATGCAAAGTGACGAATTTGTCACACGCGGTCTACAGCTGACACCGATAAAAGTTAACACACTTTTGCTCGGCGTAGAAGTGTAACGTTCGTATTCATGATCGAAATTCGTAGCTCGCGAGCCAAAGTATACGCGTATAGGGAACTACGCTTGAAACTAAAAGTCGACCTCGTCGGATAACTTTTTTTGAAAAATACTTAAACATTCGACGCGCACTAAACATTTACGATGTTTACTTAAGAATTTATATAAAAAGTCTTGAGTCGGTTTCTTTTTTTTTTTTTTTTTTGAAAAATACTTAAACATTCGACGCGCACTAAACATTTACGATGTTTACTTAAGAATTTATATAAAAAGTCTTAAGTCGGTTTCTTTTTTTTTTTTGTTTTGAAAAATACTTAAACATCGACGCGCCAATCGAACCGAAGTCGATCCCGAAATGTAATTTAAGTCAGTTTTAAATGACTTTCTGGCACACACACACACACGTGCGGAACTGCACGTGAGCGTGACGATGGCGAACAAGCGAGCGCTAGAATTGAGGGCCTTCTCCGTGTGATAACGTTACAAGTCGGAAAGTAAGTTCGCGGCAACGCGTCGCAGACGAGAACGACGATCCGGGAAAGATATCGTGGGAATTATGATCCCCCGGAGATACGAGTCGGCCTCTGGATACGACGGGAAATGCGACGATGGGAGAGATGGCGTAACTTCGCGACATCTGCGCTCCAGGACTTTCCTGACTAAATAATTCGCTCAGTTTCCGATAACCGGGGCCTCCGGCACCGGGTCCGCCCGGTAGATCTGTCGCGAAAAACTACTTCCCGGCAATTATGGCCGGCGTATATCTGACCATTCTCCCTATTCTCGAATTATGTCTGCAAAGTCTTACAGGATCTTACAGTCTGCGTGTTTTCGACACGCAGCACTTTTTTCCTTCAAATAAAATCTCGCAAATTTGGTGATTCAATAATTTTTTTTTTTTTTTTATTTTTGTTTTTTTGATATCGCAGCGAAGTGCAATACCTACTTCTCACAATTAGCCGCAGAAAGAAGATGCGCCATGTACATTTCCTTGAATCATATCTTCTATTTCCTTCTAATCAGGTCGAAGATAACGCCGTCGTTTTCCACCATCTATCGACCATTACGGCATGTCCCGATTGTAATGGCTCTTCGGATCGCCGTAATTTGATCCCCGTTTCAAGATAAGGACCGTATTAACTGCGCGATGGCGTAAGTCTCCATTCCTTCTCTCATCTTCCGCATTTGACCGCATCGTTTCAATGCTATTAATATTCCGATCACAATGCTGCTAATTAATACGCTTTCCTTTATTTGTGTCATGCGTGTGGAGTCATCATGAAGCGATTTCTGATCAATTGATTTAACTTTCATCACAAGACGAGACTTGTGCGAGCATCAGAGTACAAAAAAAAAAACTCCACACCTTCGTTATCATATTTTCACATATTAATTTTTTTAAGTTTTTCATAAAAAAATTTTGAGAAATAAAGAAACTTGGTCACAAATAAAATTGTCGGCGCGATTTGCAGACGCAGGTCGTGTAAACGCATCTGCTGCTGCGAGATCACAAAAAGCGTGACACGAAAAAAAAAATAAAAAAAAAGAAAACCGCGGTTAACGTCACGCGTTCAATATTGATGCGTCGCGGCGACCGCACTCGCGGATTGTAATTTGTAAATACAAAAAGAAGCACAGCGCGTCGAGCGAAAATGCTCCCTCGGGGGCGGGAGGGTGCAGCCAGAAAATGTACGCGTTTTATGCGATGTTAAATTTCGCGCGATGCTCCCTACGCGCTACCGCCGCTGTCCCCATCCCTGCCTTCTTTTGACCCCGGGAAAAAGAGCATTCTTTCGCTCGTTAACTCGATGCGTGGCGGAGAAAAAAAAAATTTGTCCGCGCTGCACACGCTGCGACTTTCGGAGGATCGACACGGTTGCGCGAACTCGGGGCTGCTTTCGTCAAGGGATGCGGGAAAAGGGGCGGGAAGGAAATTCGAGAAATAAATATTCTTCTCTTTCCTCTCACGTTCTTCTCTTCTATTCTTCTTTCATCACGCGCCACGCGGTATCACCTGCGGATGCTCCCGGTGCGTCGCGGACAACCGCTGACAGATGCGGCCCTGGACGGAAGGGATGTCGGGCGCGTCCAAAATTGATGGTTAATTCAAAACCACCGTGGGGACAGCAACTGAATTTGACCGAGGCAAATAACGGGGAACGTGAGCGGGTCGCGGGCGACAGAAGGGTCAGAAGCGCTGTGTGGCGGAATGCAGCGAGAGGAACAGCGGGAGGGAAGGAGGTAGGATGCGCGTGGAGGGTGTAGACGAGGCGCGGTGGTGCATCAGGTTGATTCGCGGGCTGCAGCTGTAAACACGAATAATGGAGAGTACCGATCGGTAAATTGTGTGCTGGGCTACGCCGAGGGTGGTTGTGCGCGGGCACAATTTCGTTTCCCCTTCCTCCCCGCTTCCGTTCTCTCTCCGCGCTACCACCCCTTCCTCCCCTTGTCCCGCGCATATCGTTCTTCTGTTGTCCCTTTATTCTTGTTGTACCTCGCGAACTTTTTTTGCGCACGCTTCCCTCCCGTCGGCAATCGCGGCGCATCTCGCGGCGATTACGCACGCGTGTTTACTCGGCCGGACGCAATACGCACTTCGCCAAACACGCGCCTACGGGATGTCCCGAAACCGTCAATCTCAATTGCAACGAGCAATCCGCTTCCATCGATCAATCGGCAGTGTTTTCGACCGCACGCTGCGCGGTATCGTCGAGACTTCGTGAATTAAACGCGAATGAAAATGGATCTTCGCTTTCGATGAAAAATTCAATGCTCTTTCGCAGAGCACTTGCTTAGTACATATTTTTATCTTTCTAAAAAAAAAAAAAAAAATAAAAAATATAAACTAATAAAATAAATAAAAAATATAAAAATGATAAAAAGCGATGGTTTTTCTATCTTAAAAAAATAATGAAAAATTAAGGGATGTCACGCAAATTTCAGGCTCTATTTTCTTCTGCTTTCAGCTACCGCGAGAACGCCAAGAGGGTTTCGAAGGCTTACCGTGATCGACTTGCCACCCCGTTGGAGACGGCGGTGTGGTGGACGGAATATATCGCCCGTGGCAATGGCAACTCTTACTTGCACAGCGAGCGCGCAACTCTGTCCTGGTACCAGCGTTATCTCATCGACGTCGGGCTCGTTTTGATTATCCTCTTCGCGGCGCTCATCTACATCCTCTTCCGGTTGATCAAGCTGCTGCTGTCGTTGCTCCGCGCTGTCAAAGGAACGATGCTGGGGGGTGATGCGTCCGCAAAGAAGTGGAAGAAGGTGAACTGATGGCAGACGCGTCGTGTCAAGAAAATGATTACGAGCGAAAAGAAAACGGGGTTTTTTTCCGCGAAAGTGTCGACGTTGGAATTACGACGAAGTCAATTTCGATGGAGGGGAATGTAATCGACGGGCGGAAATAAATCGACCATCGCGGGGAAATCATTTGTCATAAAACCTGTCAGAGAAAAGAGAGAACGAGAGAGAGAGAGAGAGAGACTCTTGCTCTCGTTTGTTATTAAAATCTCTCGTTCGTATATCTTTCACGTAGACTGCTCAAATTATCGACATGTGATATTTACAAGCGAAGTTACAGGGTAACAAACGTGTAAGAAGTGTCGGCTGATTAGAGAGTTTTAATTATTATCGGCGACTTTTTTTTTTTTTAATCCGCAAGAACTGTGTGCGCGAGTCTTAAAAACTAGAGTGAAGCATAAAGTCAATTCCTCAGATATTTCTGCAATATTTTACGATATCCAAGTATAACCGTTAACTAAAACTCGTTCGAACAACGCGCAGATGGTGTAAAACTTATAGTTTGCCAGGCTTTTTTACCTCGTCCCGTTTTATATATGGAGGACGGCGAAACTATCCTTCATTTTCTGCCGAGTTGCGTCGCTTAAAGCATTTGTTCTTTCGTTCCGGCTGCAGTCCAAGTTAAAGAGAGTTCATTACTTTTATTTCGTTCCGCGTGCATGTTACCATCGCGTAGACGCACACTTCTTACACTGAGAAATAAAAAAAAATTTATACAGTTTAGAAAATGACATTCTCACTTGTGTTTTTTTTAAAGATAATATTTTTTATAATGAATGTGTTAATAAATTTGATAAGAAGTTGTATCTCTTATGCGTCCTTTGTATCTTTACTACTTCTGGAAAATAATTAAATAAATTTTATTGTTGTTTTAATTATTCTCCTAAATCTTATTCAGATAACACAAGATTCTAAATATTTGTCTGTAAGTTAATTTTTATTTTAACCGGAAAGAGTTCTAGTGATTACTTATAATTCATTGTACATAAGAATCAAGAATTCTTTGACTTCTCTTCTTTTAGTCCGAAAAGAAGTCACAGGAAGAGTTTACGAAAGAAGAAACAAAAAGATAAAATGAGACAGAAAGCGAAAGAAGTGGTGTAACAGAGAGAAAAGAGAGAGAGAGAGACAAGGTGCAGTGCAAGACAGTAAAAGGAATAGGGTGAACAACTAGAAGAGCGAGGGAAAGAGGGATGGAAATGCCGCGAGAGAGACGCGCGGTAGAGAGACGTACGAGAGTGAGGCAGCTTTGCGGGCATTAAGGAGTATTTCCCAGGTGGCTGTGTCTCCCACTGCGTCAACCGGCTTCCGCCCCCGGTTGTAGCACGGCGAGCAAGAACCACGACGGAGACCGTCGAGTTTACGGCGGTGGCGTCATCGTTTGCTGCAACCCTCGTCGTATCACCTGGCTGCAGGAGCGACGACACCTGAGGCACCGGTTCCAACAACACTTTTCTACAAGGAAGCCAAAAACGTTCGTGATCCTTTTTTGTTTTTAGAGAAACTGTACATTTTTTTTAAATAGTGAATAATATTAAAATAAAAAATTTATTAATTTATTAATAGATTTTTATCTATATTTCCTGCCACAGTACAAGTTTAAATATATTCTGATAATAACGATACACGTATCGATACACGTATCGATTCCGCGAAATATTTACTATCAGACAAAATGTTCAATCAAAATTTTGTGTGCGCGCAAAAGATTTTAAAAATTTATATTAAGGTGAAATTATTGTGTAATTGTTTTATATTTTTCTTCCTTAAAAAAAACTGTGTATTTTATATTTTCTAGTTAAGTTAAGGAATTTTCTCTTTAGAAGGTTTGTGGTCGTTTCTGTATAACCATGCGAGGAGCAGTACAATGGCAGTCGCTTCTCCGGTGGCATGGCTTCGACGCGACAAAGACGGATCGCGTGAGACATCGCGCCAGATTAAACGCGATTCTCCTCGGTATACACTGCGCGGATCGTCACGCTCTACCGCCTCCGTTTCTCCGTTTTCCTTCGCATGAAAGTCTCTCTCTTTCGCTCACTCTCTCTCTCTCTCTCTCTCTCCCTTCTCTTTATCCACGAAAGCAACGTTCTCGTAAAGATACGGTAGATACGGTAAACACCGATTTTCGATGTTGTTGGTTTGCGCGTGACAATAAATGCGCAATTGAGTCCGGAATCCGAATATTTAGACTGAATTTAGATTTAGACTTAAAAATGATCTTTCAAGTGTCACGTCTATTTTTTGTAACGAGTATTTTTCTTTACGAAAGCACAATTAAAGTCATACAGCAGCCTCACACGTCGCATGTCACTTCAATTCTGTATTTAAATGTATGTCAGTCTTAAGTATTCTTGTCTTTGTTAACATCAAGGAAAAACTACGGCTGAAGACGTGAATTTAATTCGCGCGTCGCGTATGTAAATTGCGCAAGCAATGTTGTATACTTTTTTGTTTTGCAAAACTCGAACAATACATCATTGCATCTCCGACCACACGTAATTGTTCTTCGCTCGACTGTTACATTTTCGCGTACCTCTTGATTTTTCCTCGACAGCTGGAAATTTTTTCCCAACAGTGCTCCGTTTTAATCCGCAGAAGTGCATTCTCGTTTTTAGAGCGTGAACACACAATCAGTTAGCGAATTATTGTCCGAGGCATAAAAAAAAAAAAAAAAATTGGAATGGTTAAGAGAGAGAACTCTCAACTATATTAGACTATACTCTTAACTATATTAGACAAGTAAAAGAAAAATATTAGAAAAAGAATATATAAGTATTTAAATGCCGCGTCAAATAAAGTACTTGAATTCTGCAATTATATGGGAAAAAGAAAATACAAAAAAAAACGCTATAATTTGTACAGCTAAAAAAGATGTACTTAACCGTAAAGTGAAAATTATAATTTCTGATAAATTTTTTAGAAAAAATTGAACGTCTTTCAAAACGCATTGACATTTCGAATTAACAGAGCGTTGCGTTCGTTGGTTTCAACGCGACAGATTCATTGAAAAGTCGGAGACGTCAATTGACGAGAAGAAAAATAATGGAAATTGTGAATTCGCGCCTCTGTGATTACGCGTCGCTTTTATTTCGCTCCGCGGCTAGCGTAGACTTTTGCACGTGACACGTTCGAAAACCTCTTAAAACGCACGCGATATTTTAATCGGATCACACAGAACGGTTTGCCATAGAAAGCCATGCAGCGCGCGCTACGTGCTGCGATTGCTGCAGCGGCTGCATCGGGGCACGACCGAATGACGGTTTTAGAGATGTATAAAAGAACAGTTCGCGATCTAATTTGTTCTTTGTTTCCGCCTCTGATTATTCCGACAACGTTCGCAATAAGATAAAGCAAGAATGAAATTAAATAGAATTTGTTACTTTTAAATTAATTATTATTGCATCAGAAAGAAAGAAAGAAAGAGAAAATGTTCAATTCTTATCGTTCTCTTCGAAATGTGATTATATTTTATTGGAAAGGCTTTAAATGTGTTTTATATAAACACTTAAAAATACATAAAGTTTAAAAGTTTGTTAAGAACAACTTCATTATATTACTTCATTATATTATATTACTTCATTATATTTAGAAAATAACGTTTAAGTTACATGTCAAACAAACTTTTGGAAAACATTTTTATCAAAATAAAAAAAAAACATTACATGTTTTTTCAAAGAGATGTTCGATGTAAAACCATGTAAACGATAGCTTTTTTGGAAAACAGAAAAATATAGCATGAAAGAGAATAGGTGCGCGTGTATTTTTATGTCGCGACTGTGTTTATCAAATATCACGTTGTAACAAATACGGGGAGGAGTTGTTATTCGCGTGCAGAAATTTTACAGATAAAAACTCGCTCGCGTGCGCGCGCGCGCGAGAGAGAGATAACTCGATTTTCTTTATTCATTCTTACACTTTGACGTGCTGACTGTGTTCGCGACTGCTTAAAACGTTCTTAAGAGATACTCGACGCTTCAGTGGAATCGCGATGAATACCGTCTACTGCCAGGATGCTTCAGGATGCGATTGTGGACCGGCTGGCGTTCAGCCGGATAATTTCTGGGTGAACGGAAAGGAGGAAAAAGAGTCGACGTAACGTCAACTCTTTTCTTGACTTCTCGTAATAAGAAAAAAATTCAAAGTAAGTTGTAATTGTGCAAGAAGTATTTACATTTATATGTAATTGTTTATTTATATTTTTATATTAAAAAAACGAATAGAACAAAGTGACATTTAATCTAAATAAAGAATATGTTTTATTCTATTAAAAGAGAAATAAAAAATGTAACTCGGAATGTTTGGTCGCTTAAAACACGATATGTTCTACTTGGGACGGCAATGGTGACCGAAAAAAAAAAAAAAAAAAAAAAAA